>OX401409.1:37239734-37319479 GCA_947846245.1 Cerastoderma edule
AAGGGACGGATATGCAATGTGTACAAATGAAAATATAAAGTGACGTGCTCAGGTCGATAAATAGAGAATAGATTTTTTATTAAAAATAAAATAAACTCAAACCAATGGTTCAAAACCATGGATAACATTCCCAAAATGCCACTATCAGTGTAAAATGCATCCATGTGTATCCTATATATCAATGCTAAGCATACAATGCAGCTTTTTAACTTTTTAGCAAGAAACTGAGTTTCATTGTACAACGACCTCCGGAAGTAAGTAAACTGTGGATTTGCACCATGAATTCGAATCCGGAAAATAGACGGTACTTAAAGTACTTGAGAGGAGAGGATCCGTGTTGTGTAGACCCTTTACCGGACACACATGACATCTCTATATATTCAATTTATACACATGTATTTCATAAATTGTTATTTTGAAAAAAGTTGAATTGGCAGCTAGTGTGTGAAGTTAGAGGGCAGTTCGCGGTTCGCAATTGAATTGTGAACTGCGAACTGCGAACTGCCTCCTAACCTCACGGACATATTCAATTAATGGTCTGAAAAGAATTCTTTGGCTTCTTAACCCTTTCCTAAACGACAATTTTTCGACTGTCCCAAACTGGAAGAGTTTGTAGACGACATTTCAAAATGTGATAAAACACATGACAAATCTGCATATCCAATGTTTGTTATGAACAGGAGTTTTTGCCTTCTTAACCCTTTCCCAAACGACAAATTTTCGACTGTCCCAAATTGAAAAAGTTTGCAGACGACATTTCAAAATGTTAAGAGCAATTTCTCCTTTTCCCACAATGTTTTCCGAGTTGTCTGGAAGAAAGTGGTTAAATGTCGTTACTGTTTGGTAATGGGTTAATTTGTCAGCAATGTTACAACACACAAGTGAAATGTATGATGGTTACGTCAATTTAATTTCGTTTCTGTTGTGAATAACAACATGTTCAATCAAGTGTATATCCGAAATGAAAAGAATCCATCGCATGCGCGCTAAAACCACTTTTAACAGGAAATACACCGTCATTGTTATTCAAGTATAAGGACCTGTCAGTTGTCCCACATTTATGCGATAAACGTAGATATACCAGTGTTACCAACTAAACCAAGTCTCTAATAATTCCTGGTTTCAAATCGGTTATGATCAAGGATGGTGATTTGCATTATTGTCTTTATTCATGGATTATGCGTCGGATGGAGTTATGGATTAATCGGTATGATGATATTCATGATTTTTATTGGTTGATCTTGATTATGCGATTATCGGCCAATTCTCTAAAAATACAGACAGGACGTTACACCCAGAATCCTACACCTCAAAATGAGAGATTTTGTTTGTGTTGTACATCCCATGACATTGAGGACGTTTATCACTTTATTTATATATGTAAAGCCTTCGAAATTATCAGAAAACAATATATTACTAAGTATTACTATAGAAAAATGTCTGTTTTTAAGTTAAATGCTCTCATGTCTACAAAAGATGAAGCTTTATCAAATAATTTGGCAAAATACATAAAAGCAGGATTGGAGGCTTGCCAACTATTAATAAGTTTTCATAATCATACACGACAATCTTAAATATTTCTTTTACTAATTTCTTCACTCTTTTATATCAAATATTGTTTTCGTATTTAATATAACTTTCCTTAAAAAACCACATGGTATAATACTTTGTACAAACTATGTATAACATGACTATGTACTATGTACTTGTTTCATCAAATATGTCCTGTTTTGTTCTGATGATTAACCTAATGAGTTGGGACCGTAAATAAAATTTGTTTGAAAATGAATGGTAGGCCGATCAGAAAACGATACTATCAGGTCATACACATGTTACTTTTGAGATCTTCAATCATCATTGATTCTAATGTTAAATCAGGTATTTTCTAGACTCAGCTGAGCGAAGTGCTTATTTTACCTAATTTACCGTAAATCATATTGATTGTTTCAAAGCATATGCAGATGCCAAACTAAGACTTTTTCAACTTGGATTACGTTATAAGTCATGTCATAAGAGATTTGTCAACTAGATTTAGAAACACACTGCTAAATTCTGAGCAAAGGAACAAAGAACTTAAGCTATATTTAATAATTCTACTAGTTTGCTAACATCACTTTGTACCATTTACTCGTTAAATGAAGTGTATAAAAAGAGAATAGATGCTTGGTGTCGTGAATCGGAAATGTTATCGGGAAAGGCATATCGGACACTAATCTGCAGCCGAGCCCGATTACTTTTCTTATCAAAAGATACCAACCATCTATTCTGTTTATTCTCTTACTTTAATGAACTCAAATAAGCAAACAAAATGAAAACAAAAGACGATAAAAAAATGAAACGAAACACAGTAAACAAGAAGGAATGGGTGTATATACGCCTCATATGTCATTTTGCACGTATGACGTCATGATTCGTCACGTGACTGTGTGTTACATGGTTAGTGCAGTATTTTACGAACGTTACATGGTACCTTGTTATCTGGTTTGTCCTTCTGTAATGACACAAAAATGTCAAGAACAAACGATCCGATCCAACAAATAAAAGTTGTTATTATTAAAATACATGTATTCATTCAACGTATCCATCATATCAATAGAGAAGACCAACAACTGCGGGTTGATATCGGTGACGGAGCCAGCAATCGATGGGAGATATGTGGTTTTTCGATTCGCGCCTAACAATCCCCGGGAGGGGGAGGTTGAAGCGGTGTGGAGGTATACTTCATCGGATTGGAGAAGGGATTATGATGTAAGGAACACATCCCGCCACTTCTTCGTCAGTAATTCGACAACTCGCATATATACGATGTACTTGAAGTGTGATACTATAAAAGACAAGGATCTGTCTTATTGGATGCAGTTTAAAACGACTTCTGGCAGTGAATGTGAAAGTGAAATAATTAGAATTAGCGTAATAGACGGTATGTTACAATTGATTCCTATGTTCTTTTTCTTACAAACCTTAATGAAGCCTTGTACATTAACTAATCAACTCTATCAGAAGGGATTGATACACAATTTGTATCGCCACATTGAAATATATCTATATCTTAGCTTTGTTATCGTCCATCGTTTGTTTGTTTCTTCTTCTTCGGCTTTCTTTTCTTTCTGTTTTTTTCTGTCTTTTCTTTTTTGGAGGGGGGGGGGGCGGGGTTGTAACAATCTTGCATAAACTTTAGCCTACAATCTGGTATGCATTATATACAATAACGACCAAACGACACCAGTTTGAAATGCGGAACAAGGTACTTGTCATAAACGGTGGTTTATTTAGTTTGAATAGGTATTTAACTATAGTTCAATTTCGATTTCATTTATTTCACTCAGTTCCTCTTAAAGAAAAAAAATGTAATTTAATATAAACACATATCTATCAAGGTAGTATATAAGTATATTTTGTCGGTTGGGATTTTGAAAGAAGTCTCAACCTCAGCTTTATTTATACTGGGATCAAGACATTTTGGAAGCCAATCGTCCATATAGGCATGATAACGCATGCACATAGGTACACTCAAACACACCCCACCCGCAACCCCACACCCCCAAATTAACCCCCACAATTCAATTCAGAGGTAAAAAAAAACTTAACCTTTGTTTTCACACAAAACGTTCGAAATTAAATGTTATTTATGAAGATAGTGACACAACAGTTTTAACCTTTTTTGTCAATTTACGGGATGAGTTCTCGGTAATTGCTATACCCAAAGCCTTCCAGAAGCGCAAAGTTACCGATAAACGGTAGTGTACCATCTGATTTTGTATTTATTTTGAAATCGTGATGTTTTTAGCGTGTCTTCAGTGAACTTGGTTGATATTGTCTTCTTGTACTTAAGGAAACCAGGATAAAGGCTGCAGAGCACTTTTTAACCTCTAAGTTTTTTTAATACGGAATTAATAAGCATGTCAAACTAACAACACTATAAATAACGATGTACTAGGCAGTGCTCGAAGATGTCAGACCTCAGCTTAGTTTGTTTATTATTGATATCATAACCTAGACATTATTGATAGAAAAAACAGTTTGTATCTTACGCTTCCAGGGGGTTTTGAAACGCTGTCAGCACTGCAAGTTCCTTTTTTGAGAACTCACAATGATATTTTACTTTGTTATATGTCAATTATGTAGTAAAGACGGCCGAGTTTTATGTAGAGAAAGAACAGTTTTAGAACGAAGATGATTAGATAAGTCTTTATTTATATAATTTAGAATATTGGCGCATTCATTTAGAAGGAGAGCGGAATATGTCCAGAGACTAGGGTACTGCTTTACTAATGATTAATAAAAACTATTTGCGTAAGTCGAAATAAATAAACATGGATAATATCTTTAATGAAAACTCAATATTGCCATGTGAAGAGATGATTCCAATGATGCTTTGCTATGCAATAATGCTTAGTCCAATATTGAAACTAGAGGGAATGTGTAACACATGTGAACACCAAGGGAGGCGTTTGTTCGGAGAATGTTTCTCGTTGGACTTGTTCCGAAATGGCCGGTTCGTGAGCCGCGAGCTAGTCGAATTAAATGGTTACTGACTTATATCCGCTTGGCGTCTGACATAGTGATAGAAGTTTGGAGGTACTTGGTAGTATCAGTGAAAAGTGTCTCATAAGCCAAAAATGGCATGCCCTTTCAATAGAGGTGACACTATAATAAACAAAAACCTTTACATTTATCTTTACCTAAAACTTGTCATTGTATCGAGGCATAGTTTCTTATAACTGTGTTTACATTCCGTAGCTCCTACTGGCTGTGGAAAATTGTACAAACGGACTGAGAAGATCACAGCCGGTACGGACGTTATGTTAGAACACTATGCATCAGACAGCGAGCTACAAGATCAACAATCCGTACGTTTACTGAAGCGAATCAACAAAGACTGTCACGTGACCGGCGGCTGTCCAATCAATAGCACGCTGTATGAGGAGGAATACCAGAACTTTAATGACGTCACGGTGTACAGGATTGGTAACTTTACAAGCGCATTGAACGGTGATTACAAAGTTCAATGTACTGATGGCAATGACCACATTACGGCTACAAACGTGGTAACAATCGTTTTACCAGGTAAGTTGTTTAACCTGCTTCTTTAAAGACTTAAGCAGATTTATTGATATTGTCCTGTGGTGCCAGTAGAGGTGAGTTTTATTTCAAACCAAAAGTAATTAGCCACAAAGTTAGCCCCTCGCAGTGGGTAAGTTAGAAGCTGTCAACCCTCGGTCTAAAACGAAACTCTGTGATGCAACTTTGAAACCGATGGCTACGTCAATGGCTTACTACTTTTGGTAGTTTGGTACTTTAAAAAACAAATCTCTGGTTGAAACTATTCTATCAAAAAGGCGTCACTTGTTACGCTTTATTGCACCTTCATTACAGTCGCGCCGACTTTATCTTTCTTTATAAGCAATGCAAATAAACTCAAATGAAATACGGGCAATCCGCACCAAGCAAATACGTATGTTGTTTGTCTGAAAAGGTGGTGACGCACCTCTAGAAGTCTGTATCTCTGTGCTGGTTTCAATCAACGAACTCCGATGCAAATGACTTGAAATGATCTCCCTTTGTTGGATTGATCACTGCCACCAAAGATGTCACATGACCATTTGCTAAGAAACGGAAATGGCGAATATATTTGACGGCAACACCTAAAAGTTCATTTGTGCTTTCTTTCCAAGGAAAACGAGATATTTTTCACTTTAATTGGTCAGAAAATAATACAAGAAGACGTTATGCCTTAATTTACAACCACATCCGTTTAAGACATGAGGAAAATGCTCCATTTAAATTTTATCCAATCTGGATGAAACTATTTAGGTGGTAGTGGTCGATGGAGCCTAGCAAGGGAAGATTAGCGTGAGGAATTTGACTCCGCTGTAGTAATGTACTTAACGCCGTTTTAATACATTCATGTATAATTTAGTATTCAGTAATTGAATATCCTGTTTTGATAAAGTCAAGTGGACGCTGTATATAGGAAAAGTGCATCATTGGCCTTTCCAACTACGTCAGGTTGTTTCCTGTAAGGATGAACATATGATCTAGCACTGGGATCATGAAAAATCCGAGTGTAATCTCTTCAGACCCACCTCAATTATTTTGGTTTTTAATTTTATCAACTCAGCTTGTTGATGCATGAATAATGCAGTTTGCGTGTGTCTTGACTTGGTGGAATATTTTATTTCATATTGATTGCGAAAGAAGCTCTTAAAATAGGATGAAACATAACATAACACATCCCTCGGTTCTGTTTCCTTGACACATAACCAGTATTCGCCCTAGATGTGAATTGATTAATAGCCACATAGTTAACCTTTTATATAAATCTACAATTCGTACCAAGGACTGGTTATTTATCCAGGAGGGAGAGTGAGTCGAAAAAAGAATTAATCTAAGTTGTTAGAACATGTATGTTTTGACACGTATAACCAGTGTATACACAGTGAGTATTTAATTCTATGTGTCATGCATGAACATGTGATCTCATGGGCATTGGTCAATCGGAACTACTCGGGTATTTCCATGAGCTGTGAAATACACCTCGGCAATCGGAACACATCGGGTTTATCCAATAGAAAACACCTCTGAAATAATAGGGATGACGCCATATTGTTTCCCGCGAGAATGACGTCACTTTCTTTCGTTTCTAAAAATAGATCTTGAATGTAAAATCAAAAAAGTCGTTAAATTTGATTGAGGAAACAACTATACATGTCACATCAACAAGTTCGCCATTTGGTATGAGTTACTAATCAAAAGTGATTAAAAAGGATGTCCAACACTTCCATACACATTGAACTACTTAACGTGCACGCTTAGAAAATGTGTTAATTGGCGGATGCCGATTTACCCGAAAAATTGTAACCCTACACTTATATCCGAGGTGTATTTCACAGCTCACGGAAATACCCGAGTAGTTCCGATTGACACCTCGGATACAAGAGTAGAGTTACAATTTTTCGGGTAAATCGGCCTCTTGCGTCTAACACATTTTCTAAGCGTGCAAGTTAAGTAGTTCAATGTGTATGGAAGTGCTGGACATCCTTTTAAATCATTTTTTTATCAGTAACTCATACGAAATAGCGAAATTGTTGTCGTGACATGTATAGTTGTTTCCTTAATCAAATTTAACGACTTTTTACATTTCAAATTTAAGATCTATTTTTAAAAAAGAAAAGAAAAGTGACGTCATTCTCGCGGGAATTAATATGGCGTCATCCCTATTATTTCAGAGGTGTTTTCATTGGATAAACCCGATGTGTTCAGATTGGGGCATTGGTGTGTCTGTGTATTCATAAATCGCCGAGTTTGAACCAGGATCTTGAAACACCTTGAAATAAAAACTAGACGCCGGTTATTATATAACTTCGGGGCCCCAGTGTACTTGTATTATAAGACCGGTATACAGAAGCCGAACGGTTGACACATAAAAACCTGGCTTAATAACCCATTGTAGTCAATCATTTGTTTAGACGCGTTTGATAATTTGGGATAAAATGTACAAAGGCATTTTTCGTGGTACTTGCACCTTCAGTCCCGATTACTCGACTGGCTTCTCTTGTATTTCTCTGCTGTTAAATTTGGAAGTGTGCTTTATCCCCATGGATAAGCTTTAATTGAAGATCTAATTATGTCGGGACATTGAATATTTTAAAAGCTTTTTTACAATGTACATATTAATAACCTCGTGTTTGTCTGTGGAACCATGCGTTCTAGTGCAATTCGAAACTTAGCACACGAACTGTCAAATCTGACTAAGACAAACGTAATTGTGTCTAATGTATGAATATTTGTTAAGGATGTATAGACACTCTCTATACAACCTTAGCAAATAGCCATATATAAGACAATAAAAGCAAAATTGGAGAGCATTGCATGGTATTGGCGTTAAAATGAAAAGCATAAATGTCCGTAAAGATGTTACTTGAATTTGAATGGCAAAACCTCAGAAAGAACCTATGTTGAGGCGTAAGTAAATATTCGGTCACAGGTTCGGCGCCAATATTGATTGTTTAAGCAAACTTCATAGTTCACATATTAAGATCAGCTTCAAGAGTCAACCATTCCAATTAAGTTATTGCTACAAGGTTTTCCGAAACTTGTTCAACTGACTAGCACTTTTAGTTATAGTTGGCCCAAACGTTTAAAAGAAATGTAAGGCATAGGTTTTAACGAAATACATACAGTAATGTAAAGGCCAGTGGGACCGCTCCCTAAAATACTTCACAATCACATTATTCAATTTTTTTTAAGTTCCCCCGCAAAACCTTGCGTTTCTTAACACCACGGACATAGACGGTTGCCAAGGATGCATATCCGGTAACTACCACTCCCTTGGCGACGTTGTATGCTACGTTGAGGATGGGACCTCACCCGTGACAGTTACAATTAGTATACCAAGCGATAATGTCGAATGGACATGTGACCTGTCCGAAGGATATAATGCGTGCAAGAACAACCTTAGATTCTGGGCCGAATACCATTTAAAAGATATTATATGTCAGGCGTCAAATAAGGCTACAGATGAACCACTGACTACAACAACTAGACTTTATACTATAAGTAAGTAAGGTAGTTGTAACAAACCAATCAAATATAAATTTTAAACAAACTTTCGCATCGGATCAATGAAAACAAATTGTCGTTCGCTGTTTCGTTGTGAATATATTTTTATACAACAGTGCCAATGTTCTCAATTATCATTAACCTTCAGCAATGGTTAAACCAAAAGGGATTGGCAAATCTCAAACGTTTATTGGTTATAGTTCAATTATTGGTGATTCAGTATCAGTATATGATATATGGGAAAGGTTATATTCAAGACGTTTGGTGTTTTTCTACATGGTGTCCGTGAATGTATCAGTTATGTCTACGGCTGCCATAACGAAAGGGGCTAATATTCATTTCATATTTATTCTGTTTGTTCATGGCGTCAAAATTTCCACCTATCGTATTTCGATTCAATTCATAGGCAAAAATACCTTGTAATATCGCCTCATAAGATTGGTGTATAAAGCACAAACTTATATAACTTATCAGATATAATATAAATATAACTCAGTGTAAACTCATCTTTGTTATAGGGGAACCCACCAGTCCATTCCTAAAAGCACCGCGTCAATACGAAGGAGACGTCGACGTGACTTGTTCAAGTTACGGCGATCAACCAACACCCGAACTCAGCTTCCTGATCAATGGTAGTCACGTGACCAACATAACTGAGGACCATATAACACAGGGAAAAAAGATACGACTGGGTTATTTACGTCGAGAATGGAACGGTGCTAAAATCAGTTGTTGTATGCGACATCCGTACTATTCTGACCCGAATTGTACCACAAAAACGTTGTCTTATCATTGTAAGTTTATTTCAGTCATAATCTGGGCTCGGGACACAAAAAAAGTACGCCACAAAAACGGTGTCTTATCATTGTAAGTTTATTTTTCAGTCATAATCTGGGATCGGGACCCAAAATAAGTACGCCACAAAAACGGTGTCTTATCATTGTAAGTTTATTTTTCAGTCATAATCTGGGATCGGGACCCAAAAAAAGTACACAACAAAAACGGTGTCTTTTTGTTGTAAGTTTATTTCAGTCATAATCTGGGATCGGGACCCAAAATAAGTACGCCACAAAAACGGTGTCTTATCATTGTAAGTTTATTTTTCAGTCATAATCTGGGATCGGGACCCAAAAAAAGTACACAACAAAAACGGTGTCTTATTATTGTAAGTTTATTTCAGTCATAATCTGGGATCGGGACCTAAAATAAGTATGCCACAAAAACGGTGTCTTATTATTGTAAGTTTCTGTCAGTCATAATCTGGGATCGGGACCCAAAATAAGTATGCCACAAATACGGTGTCTTATTATTGTAAGTTTATTACAGTCATAATTTGGCTATCAGGGATCGGGACCAAAAAATAAGTACATTAGCCAATACCATATAGGACACTCAATTTGTCAAGGTGTCCTACTGATTTCTTTTTTAATTTGGACTGTTTTCATTTATTCCCCTACCAATATCAACTAGGACTCGTTAAATCATAATGAAATGATACTCCCAAAACATTTACCGATGTGGAGGACAGTGGTCCAGGGTTGGAGCGTCGGCTTCTCGACACGTGGGTCATGGGTTTGAATCCTGTGATTAGCGAAATCTGCCTTACGAACATTCATTAATCCACATTTGGCGCGATTACTGGTTATGTATCCAGGTAGCAGAATCGAGAGTGATTAATCCATGTTGTTAGAACTTGTTTTACAATCGATGTGAAATGAATAAGTTTAAACTAAACAAAAATATACTGATACAGCATTTACTAACATGTCTCACAATAATGATGTGTCAAGATGATAACATTTTACTTTTCGGTCTACATGTTATCATATAAAGCTTGATAATCAACATGAACATTTATATTTTTGATAAGAATGAATCATTTCAGTCTCGCCTGAATCGATACATGTCACACAACTTAGTTCGCAAACAGACGACACGATTAATTTCGTCCAAACATTTCAATGCGCAATCAGCAATGCACACCCAGCATGCAGTGCGGTCTGGAGTTACCCGGCTGGCGCTGTGGTTTCCGTTGGAACAGAGGAGACTAATGTGACAACAGGACTAAGAGGGGAGACTACTCTAGCCTCCCTCTCCCTTAACGTAACAAAGGAGGTGAACGGTGACAAGGTGCAATGCCGTGCGGAGTGTGAGGAATTTAACGGAACAAACACCTGGGCGACATATTCCATGTTGGTTCCATGTAAGCTTTATTTCATAGTATTCCGTATGACATGTTTAACCCAATTACCAAGCAATAACGATATTTGACCAGTGTGTTGCAGACGACTCTGGAACACATAGTAGGGAAAGGAGAAATTGCTCGTTAAGAGCAATTTCTCCTTTTCCCACAATGTTTTCTGTCCTATCAGAAGATTATTTTTCAATTCCCTCACATTTTGAAATGTCGTCTGCAAACTCTTTCAATTTAGGATGGACGAACATTTGGCGTTTGGTAATGGGTTAATCTGTCCCTTCATTAAAACTGCAAGAGTGTTTCTAGATTCTCGGTCGTTGTTCACTCTTCCATACGTATATATCTTAGTGACGTATCTCCTCTTCTGGTTTATAAATTGCAATACTAGGCATGGAACTATTCCATTATCTAAGTGACAAATATAATTATGTCTCATAATGCATTAAAACGTACAGCAATGAGAAAATATAAGATACATGAAAGTACAAGGTTGATACGGTTAAGAAACTGATTGTATTGGTGTGAAAGAGTAGAGAAATAAAACTAATTGGATATGGTATAAAACGTGATTACTGGATGTGTAATTACGGGATTTGCTTTGGAGTGTCCCATCAAATGGGGCCTTGCCTCATCTCTCATGAGCCAGATATTGCAAATATATTGAAATGGATGTTGAAACAAAGTAAAGCGCATTTAATCCATACCCTACTTGTGTCAGCACCACCACAACAATCATCCTATCTTCCTACCAAGTCTGGGTAAACAATTGATATATGACTTGTCGAGTGTACACGATTTACATTTATCCGACGATTAGAGGGGTTAAAACCCTCTTTTTCAAGTGTTATCATAAATTATGATAAACCTTGCAGAAGGGGGATTTAAGGACGTTCTCGGTAGTTTTTTCTGCGCACTTCATCTGCGCATCAAAGGGAGATAATAAATATGTCACCGAAGAGGTACTTGCATAGAAGTCGGATAAACGTTTTCTTCGGTTGGAATTTACTACATGCACATTTTTCCAACGAATCATCATATACTCCATAAAATTATGACAGGTTATGAATGTAATTTCATATTTCTCATGCATATTAAGCTCCCGAGCTTCTATTGTTCAAGTTTAAAGTTATTTTAGTCGTTTTTATAAATGTTTTTTATATACGGCTACCATAGAAACTATCAATTTCCAGAAAAACTAACTCGTTAACATATATTATTTCTTGCATTTTTTATTTGAACATTAAATTTTACTTCACATACTGAAAACTAATTCATACATTTTTTTTTTCAATTTCGTAATCGATGACATGTTCTTTCATTTTTACAGACCCACCTACCATTTCGATCAACACTTCCACCGATGTTAGTTTGTTTGAAGGCGAGTCCTTCATGGCAATGTGCCAGGTCGACAGTCTTCTAGCAACAGAACTCTCGTGGGTTAACGGACGGAACGAGACGTTGACGAGAGTTGATTGTGGTGAGGACGCCGTGTGCATAGAAGTGCTCCAAGCTAGTGTGGCTGATGCAGGGATCTATTCGTGTATCGCTGAAACTGAGATCTTCGAAACGCAGAGACGGACATTCGAGCTGAATATCATGTCTAAAAGTATGTTGAATCGAATTATCTTTTAACAGATTGATAACTTCTGTTTAACCCTTTACATAACGCCAAAGTTTCGACTGTCCAAAATTTAAAGAGTTTGCAGACGACATTGCAAAATGTGATGAAATTGGACAATGATAGGATAAAAAACATTGTGGGAAAGGATATATTGCTTGTCACGAGCAATTTCTCCTTTTCTCAAAATATTTTCCAGGGTCGTCTGCAACAAAGTGGTCAAATGGCGTTATTGTTTGGTAAAGGGTTAAAGGTGTTTGTTAAAGGTTAGAAAAATGATTAAATAAATCACAATTGCCTTAGAATATGGCGATTTCTGTACTGGTGTGTTCTACGGAATGAAAAATTGCTTTTGATAATTAATTTGATTCAAAGATAGCCATTATAGCTTGGTAATTGCAGTTCAAGCAATGTAAATTTCAAAGCCGAAGCATCGCTTTTGAATCGTACTTCAATCTTGAAATAGACGCCCATGCATGAAAAGTTGAAGACATGGATGTCCTGTGAAATTTTTATTTTTTCTGCGTGTATGGCTTTAATCTGGAATCAAGCACCTTTAAAATTCGGGTCGAATTCTTTTTCCCCAATGCATTCTAACTGGAGTCGGAGCTCATTTGTTATTCGACATCCATTTACAACGCGCATTCTCGATATTTGATGAAATGAGACATTTGAGTACAACTTAGCTTTTCCTAGGTGTATTGTTCACCAACATTAGCCGCTTGTTGTCCTCTATGAATGAAAAATTATGACACGTTATATTTTATACTCGACAGTCTTCCGAAGTCCGTCACGGTTGATCTTTTAATTTCAATTGCAAAAATAAAAAACTAAATAAAGTTCTATTAATTAACTTATGTTCACTACCTTATTAATTTTCATAAATTTCAACAGATTGAATTGAGGTATGGGTAATGTAACATACATTGTTACCTTATAACACCAAAATAACTATTATACACAACCAGTTGTATTACAGCGTCCATGGTCTCATGGTAACAGTGTCCGCCTTATAAACCACGTGGTCAGACATTACGGCAATCGTATCTACTCGGCAATCCCCGTAACAAGTCGGTAGATATACCTCGTAGGCAGTACATGAATACACCAGAAATCCTGGGGTAATTCGCCTTATTTCCGGCGGATAACGCAAAATGCACACAGGCACTAAATATGTATTTAGTAGGGATGGGAACGAATATTCGAATATTCGAATAGCGGGTCGAATATTCGAATAGCAAAATAGTATTCGAATATTCGATTTTAATGAACCCATATTACTGTATGTTTACCATAAATTTTGTTCAAAAATAATGTTGTTTTATTTTCATTTTCTTCCTCTAAACCGATCCCAAATATCGAAGAACGTGCCTAGCTCCCAGGTGCAGTTACGATGTTTTTACAACGTATGTCACACAGTAAAACACCTGTGACAAATTACCACATCTTATGACAGTTTGCAAAACGATTAATTCCTAAGTGTGAAAAAAGTCGATTTTAAGCCGCTAAATCTAACACCTTAATGATCTGCACTTGCTCCTTATTATCCAAAACAAGTCAATCACGCTAATTGACAATTGTCAGTGTCAACCAATCACGTAACTTATTTGTCGTGAAATTAAACAATTACCCTTTCAATTACCAATCGTAATCATGATTGCATATGCACGAAGACCAATCAAATAATGTGTTAGAAAGTATAATTTTCTTCAGAATAATTTGTCAAACTTATCTTCATTCTAATTTCTACATCTATTCGATAAACATCACAATGTCTCCATCACGTGTCTGGAATTACTTTACTCGTTCTGCTGACAAGTCGAAGGCGACTTGTAACCTGTGTAACCAGGACTTTGTATTCAAGAATACAACATCCAACCTACTGAATCACTTGAATACTTGAGACATCAACAACTATTTAAGTTTCTGATGGACCAACTTTGTAAGAAACTTGAAAAGTTGTCTGTTGATGAAAAACGAAATAATGGTTATTACTGCTTTGATATTGCATGCACAGAGGACTAGTGTACTAGTATTCGGACATGCAGACATTCGGACATCAAAACGAATTCTAAAATCGAATATTCGAATATATTCGAATAGTTCTAGTCGAATATTCGAATAGTGATTTCACTATTCGCTCCCATCCCTAGTATTTAGATACACGCAAATTGGTTATATATCACGATTGAAGGGATTTTTTACCCTTTTCATTGAAGTTGATCATATGAACACATCTTTGTTTCATATTTTGTCAATCAGCTCTTTCCGGCAATCCCCGGCTTATGACGGGGATTGCCGAGTTGATACGATTGGCCCTTCGTTGCTGACCTACTTTCAAAAATGGCTCCCCATTACCTCCGAGGTTTTTTTAAGAAATGGCCGAGGTGTTCCGAATGACATTACGGACGGCCCGGGGATGTTTTAGATACTCAGTAAAGCGTGTAATTCATGCTGATCACGCAGGTTAACAGACGGGGAATGTTGGGAGGTGAATAATGCCAAGAATATTTACAAATGAGTATAACGACAGCCCTTGAGAAAAGTATTGCACACAGAGGCAACCAATCGCTTTCTCTTAAGCGACAATTCTCACATGTTGTGAACATAAAGCTATGCGTGGGACGAACTATTTCTCCGAAGATTTACGTTTTGAAGTCGATGTATCACAGCTAGGGATTGTAGAAAGATGATTAACCATTTTATAGTATGTTATCATCATTTTTGACACGATCTTCATTATGTAAAGTTAAAATATTACACTATTTGTATTGCTATCATTGACTCAGTCTACATTGCGTAAGGTTGAAACCTGTCAATATTGTTATTGCCATTTTGGACACTATCGTCATCATGTAAAAGCTAAAACATGAAGCAATATGTATCAATGTAATGGGAGGCTATTTGTAGGTAGGTATGTTTTGGTGAAAGAAAAAAGGCATTAGTAACACGGTTAATTCGTTCATCTTTTTACCAGCATTACTTTTCCTATGTCGTTTTCTCTTACTGTAACGAGAAATTCATTTTCGTATGAGAGACGTGTCGGTTAAACCATTACCAAACAATAACGACATTTGACCAGTTTGTTTCAGACGACTAGGGAAAACATTGTGGGAAAAGGAGAAATTGCTCGTTAAGAGCAATTTTTTCTTTCCCGACAATGTTCTCTGTCCTATCATATTATTATTTTCCAATTTAATCACATTTTGAAATGTCGTCTGCAAACTCTTTCAGTTTCGGACAGTCGAAAACCTGGCGTTTGGTAAAGGGTTTAACAACAAAACCTCGTGGTTAAATGTATATATATCGATCGTCTCTGTATACTTAAGGCTCGGGGCAACAGAACCAGATTACAGGGAAGCCGCCGATAGTCTGGATTGTAGGTGGACTGGCAGCCGGCCTGGTGGTGATTCTAGTTGTCATGGTGACAGTCGTTGTAAGAAAAAGGAGGGTGCGAAACGGGAAAATACCAGGTTGGTCTGATCGAATATGCATTAACCCATTACCAAACAATAACGGCATCTTATCACTTCATTGCAGGCGACTCTAGAAAACATTGTGGGAAAAGAAGAAATTGCCCATGACGAGCAATTTCTCCATTCCTCGCAATATTTTCTGACATATCAGAATATTATTTCTCAATGTTTCAGTCACATTTTGAAATGTCGTCTGCAAACTCTTTCAATTTGACAGTCGAAATTTTGGCGTTTGGTAAAGGATTAAGCAAGGTAATTATGCTGTACGTTTTGTCTGTTTTGATTGTACAGATAATGTAGTTTTATGTTAAGACGCCGTACAGCTATGTCAGCCTACATACAAATATGTAAATGACCTTGATATGCAACTATAACAGAACATATCTTTTCTCTTAGCGTAACGGAAGTAATTTCAATTCAATTCAATTCAATAGTTTATTTAGTAAATTCAGGCCTCCGGCCCATAAAACATAATGCATAAATCATGATACATAAACCGGGTTGAAGTACTATATACGTATATACATCTTTAAACATTTCGTATCAATACAATTTAGGTGTTCCTTTAGAATTAGTATTGTCTCTGGTATGGAGAAATCAAATATTTCTTCTTCTTCGAAAACAAACTTCATAAACTCCCAAACACTTTTCTTTAACCCATTACCAAGCAATACCGTAATTTGACCAGTTTACTGCAGACACAATGTTTTCTGACCTATCAGAAGATTAATTTTTAATTTCATCACATTTTCAAATGTCCTTGGGACAGTAGAAAATTTTGCGTTTGGTAAACGGTTAAAGAAAATCTTATAATCTTCGCACCTAACACCCCCTCCTCATGACGTTTGAGATTAAATAATGGACACATATCCGTACAAAGTCCAGACATTGATTTGCATTGAATGCTAATTCCACTTAAAGCTATTCGTGAAAGAGGATGATTTACATGCGTTTTTTTCAAATACTTTCATATCTTTAAATTCAAAGGCACATATGTATATTTCTCTCTACAACTTAACGTGTACATTTGGCTCCTAAATCGAAACGTTTTGTATCCCATT
Organism: Cerastoderma edule; assembly: GCA_947846245.1. Classification (NCBI taxonomy): domain Eukaryota; kingdom Metazoa; phylum Mollusca; class Bivalvia; order Cardiida; family Cardiidae; genus Cerastoderma; species Cerastoderma edule. The sequence goes on from OX401409.1 coordinate 37,256,649, forward strand.
CAGTACACATTGTATCTGAGAAATAAAAGAATTGTTCTGTTCTGTTTATGAGCCTGGTATTATTTCGTTTACTATACCGAGGTTTCAGTGCACTATACTATAGTATAGTGTGTGTCGTCGCAGATTTCTCCGGGTTGACTGGACCGATCTTGTTAAGAGAGATATCGTTGGACGCAGAAATCATTTTGGCTATGCGGGACATATAGAGAATTGACAGACAAGCGATCGTATAAAAAATTACGGACTGATAATCGTGGAACGTCAGAACTGGTTTCTCTTTGAAGTTGTTTCCCTTGTGTATATATAGTGTTTATAAAGGTATTATGATATTTATCCCTATGTCCTCGCACACCTGTGGGTTTGTAGGGTTTTAGATAATCGTAAAGTAAATATACACAAACAGACGCCAAAGGAATACTTTGTGAAAATTTTAAGCGATATCGAGTGTAATGGAAACAGTTTGCATTGCTTGTTAGCTTTATCTCCCCCAAAACCTTTTTGGAGCTTTTATTCTATCTGATTTTAAAGAAATTATAATGTGAGTTATTTATTCCCTACCAAAAGCATCCTTGCATCAAATACATAATTCTTAACCAATTACAAAACAATAACGATATGTGATCAGTTTGTTGCAGACGACTCTGGAAACATTGTTGGAAAAGGAGAAATTGATCTAAACGAGCAATTTATCCTTCTCCCACAATGTTTTCTACCCTATCAGAAGAATGTGACTCAATTTCATCGCATTTTGAAATATCTTCCGCAAACTTTTTCAATTAGGGACAGTCGAAAGCTTTGCATTTGGTAAACGGTAAAGCTGGTGGTCTTTCATGCCCTAACCCAACCTGACTGCAGGGTCTTCCCCAGCCCCGTAAAGCGCCGCGGCTCCGCTGCGCTTGACTTTCAAAATAAGCACTCCCGCGGCGCCTTAGCTGACTCCCGCGGCGCTCTAAATGTGTCCGCAGCGCTTTAAATTGACCCCAAATGGAGTCAACGTCAATGGCAGTATATTCTAGATAAACCGCCAGTCTATAAAGTAGTAACTAACAGCTGATAAAAAAGTCGATAGGCGTTTACACAGTCGGTTTATGCGACGTCGTCATAGGTACAGACATGAGCGTGTGTATTGGCGTTATGGCACGTGCTTTGTCCTAAAAGGAAAGATCTATGATGCGTGTTAAAAGATCGCAATTGGAGTGAGAAATAGACTTTACTTAATTGACATGGCTTCTGTCACTTTCTATGATACTATAGACGGGAGTTTTATGTGAAAACACCTGATTCAGACATCCATCTCCACATCGCCGATTTCCTTGGTTTGTCATGGTAAGTTATTAGACAAACTAATATGACGTGATAGGGAAATATTGAGAAAGTTTTGCATCCGGCAATATCTTTCTTCACATCGAATTATTTTGACCGGGTAAGTTATAAAATTCAGTTCCTCGGCAACTTAGTTTCACTATAAATATGCCCAAAACCGGTTTTGTAGTATCTGTATACATAAACTGCTGAGATGAAATGATCATCTGGTGGGCTCAGGCATAATGTAATTTTTCAAACGTCAAAATACTTGTTGAGCTCAATGTGACAAATACACCAAGTGAACCTGAGCAAGCTCCTCATTTCTGGAATTTCTTACGAACAATTTTATAATGAGGACTATGTGTTAAGTGCCTCTTGTATGCAAAAATGTCTACAGGTATTGACACTGCAGCTATAGTCATGTTCACTTTGTTAAACAATGAACAAACCTCCAAGTGGTTAAGGTGAAGGAATTGTAACTTGGAGTTTTGGTTCGATCCTTCAGGCAAGACATGACAGAGCCCTAGTCTCGTACTGTGAATCCCAGGAAACCCGTATACAATACATAAAATACTGTTGACAGAGAGTCAAATGTTGCATACAAAATAATCATTTGTGACACCATGATTATCTATGAACTTGTCTTTTTTTAATGAATAGACTAGTGAGAAATAATTTAACAAATTCCTAGTGATGCCCCATTGTAAAAGGCATTTCAGGTAGACATGCAGATTGCTATGTATTTGGCTAGTCATGACTATGTTACCTGACATGAAAAGACGCAAGCACAAAGAAGCAAAAAGACTTTGACCAGCCTCCAGACCTCCAGACATAGGAATCCTGTATCAAAGTTCAAATAAGCTTGATCCTCCAAGCCGTATGGCTGCCTTCAGGAATCTTCACTGGTTGATGAAGAAAACTCACTCAAACCATTAGTTGCATGCCACTTATGGAATTGTGTGAGTTGTTTAAAAAGAACATTTCTGTTTAAGTAAGGCTATAATAATAGTACTGATGGAGAATTTTCACTTGCAAGCCATCAGATGATATTCGATAAAGGATAAAAACTGGCTGCAATACTCAATACTTAAATAATATACATGTAGTATGGTGTTATGGTTCTTTAGAATTAACAACTGACATGAAGTAACACAGGATGTCAGAAAAAAAGTTTGTTATAAACTTTAACGAAGGAAAACATCTAGTTTGTCATGGAAACATTCCTAATTTTGTGAAATAGTTGGATGCTTCTATGATTGATCTAGTTTTTCATAATTTTGTTTTGCTTTGCACCTATGAAAACACTATTCATTTTGATGTAGTCTTCTTGCAACCTTCACAGTACTCTGACATGAAGAATACGATAAATAATAAATCATGTTTGTGATTTAATTTATATGTCAACAAAGATCTATGCTGAATGGGGACAATGGTTCTCAAGAGCCCATACGCTCCTTGCTATGAGAATCACATTGGTACTCCATATTGACCAGATGGATACATGTCCTTGAATAAATCTATTAAATGTGAGGGGGAGGCTGTGACACCAATTGGACATATTTTGTGTAAATGGGATGTTGCTCAACACTTCTATATACTTCTGATTCAAGATGTGTCTGAAAGATAATAATAATAGAGGTTCACATTTTCATTTCAGACTGTTAAAGGGATTCAGCATGCATGTCCTCTAGACTTACAGAATTTCCAATTTAAAAAAGCTCAGGATGAATGGTTCAAAGCAAAACCAAAGAGAAGTAGAGTATTCAAAATAGAAATGCACAGTGAAATATATGGAGTTTTGAAAATTTAATTTTGTAGACTATCACTCATTTTTTTTTTCTAGCAAATGTGTTGATTTAAATATATTATGGGACACTTTCTTTTGTCTTTTATTTTCACAACATACCTTAAAACTCACCATTTTGGTACACATATATAAAAAAAAAATCGAAAAGGGAGGGGGATGACCCCCTCCCTTGACCCTCCCCCATCCTCCCCAGCGCCTGAAAAAAATCCTGGGGAAGACCCTGCTGAGTCAACAGAAATCGTTATGTGGGTTAACGTCATTCGATTAACTGTTGATGACGAATCCAATGCACACATTCCAACTACCCCCCACAATAAACATACCGATTTATGTCGACATTACTCATGAAAATGAGCAGTGTAAGCTACAATGCTGACCACTTTAGAGTAAAGAAGATATTTACAAACCTGGGTACCGTTTTACTAAACAACTTAAGGAAAATATTTGCGTAAGTCATAACGGATACACATGGATAGTATCTTCAGTGAAAGTACAATATTGCAATGTGACACGTCATTGGAAGCGTCTCGGAGAGACGATTCTAATGATGTGTCACATTGCAATTTTGCTTTGCCCAATATTGAAATAGGAGCAATTGTTGTTTTAGACTTACGCAAATCTTCAGCGTAAACTGTTTAGTAAAACGGTACCCTGGAGCGTTTCACAGTCAAAATTAAAGGTCTAGTTTCGAGCAGTGGATAGGGCAGAAAACATTGTGGGAAAAGGAAAAATTGCTCGTTATGAGCAATTTCTCCTTTTCCCAAACCGTTTTCTAAAGTCTTCAGCAACATAATGGACAAATGTCGTTATTGTTTGGTAATATGTTTAATATAAAGTCTAGACCGTTGACCACTGATAAAGGTGATAAGGTAGGTATCTCATATGAATTTGCCCATAATAGACCATGGTAACCCTTCATCAAACGCTGAATTTTCGACTGTCTAAAATTGAAAGAGTTTGCAGATGGCATTCCAAAATGTGATGAAATTTGAAAATAATCTTCTGATAGGGCCGAAAACATTGTGGGAACAGAAAGAATTAATCGTTATGAGCACTTTCTCCTTTTTCCACAATGTTTTCCAGGGTCGTCTGCAACAAAGTGGTTAAATGTCGTTATTGTTTGGTAACATGTTTAATATAAAGTCTAGACCGTTGACCACTGATAAAGGTGATAAGATTGGTATCTCATATGAATTTGCCCATGATAGACCATGGTAACCCTTCACCAAACGCTGAATTTTCGACTGTCTCACATTGAAAGAGTTTGCAGACAACATTTCGAAATGTGATGAAATTGGAGAATAATCTTCTGATAGGGCCAAAAACATTGTGGGAAAAGGAAAAAATGCTCGTTACGAGCAATTTTTCCTTTTTCCACACTGTTTTCCAGAGTCGTCTGCAACAAAGTTGTTAAATATCTTTACTGTTTGGTAATGGGTTAAAAAGTTTCTCACATTGAAAAGGGTTGATCAAATGACTGTTTATTCTATTAGATATAAGAGAATTCGTGCCACATGGCCTCAAACGTTCTTGACAGAATCAACGCAGAAAGGACAAAACAGAACCTGTGATTAATGTCTTTAGGTCTGAGCTGAAACTTTGCTGCTTACTCTACTTACACTTATGTTGGTTGATATCATTGCTTTAAACCATTTTCATATTCCTCTCTCCTTTATCAAAATGAAAAATGCCTCAAGATCTTTTTTCAGTTGAAAGCGATGGTATCAATCTAAACCACACGTTAATCGATAATGTGCTTCTTACAGATAACAATTACCTATTACAGATCCGGCCAATGTAAACGACGATCCAGCTCGTATTGAAACCAGACCGGTCGGCGAAACTAGCGGAGAAGGGGCCACGTTACAAGACGCTCCAGATAATGTGTATGCCAACACCAATGACGTCAGCAAAGCGCCTATACCGGAAGGGAACGCCGTGCAGAATGACGTCGAATATTCCGCCGTTATACCTAAACCAAAGCGGAAGAAGAAGACCGCTACTGAAGCCTCTCACGTAAGCAATATTCACGTAGTTAATGGTCCAGATGAAGGCATGAAATTGCGTGTACCTGAATAGCAAGCCGTGCATTTATCGAGGATTCAGCACAATACTATAGTAAGTGATTCATGTTTATGAAGCACTTACTATTGTCTTGCATTGAACCCTCTTTATGTTTGTTCATCAAAATCACTGCTATACAAGACGACAGTCAATTTTTAGCTTGTTATAGAAGTTATCTCCAATACATAGATAAACATTACCTCCTAAAGTGATTTATAGAAATTGTAGAGTGTTACAGAGCTGTATGTTTTTACTCGAATGTACTTTTAAAGACATCCTTGTATCAAAAAAGACTTAACAAGATAAAACAAAGATATTTACTCATGAATGGCAATTATTTCATTATTATTATTATTATTATTATTATTATTATTATTATTATTATTATTATTATTATTATTATATATTATTATTATTATTATTATTATTATTATTATTATTATTATTATTATTATTATTATTATTATTATTATTATTATTATTATTATTATTATTATTATTATTATTTATTATTATTATTATTATTATTATTATTATTATTATTATTATTATTATTATTATTATTATTATTATAATTATTATTATTATTATTATTATCATTGTTATTATTGTGTGCAATGATGCAATTCGTGTTTTTGATTTCATTTGCTTTAAAGGAACATTACATGAAAAAGAGTAGCGTATTATTCATCCATAGTTATATTCTAGTATTTCAATTTGAGTCTTTTTTGGACTAAAATATTTACTCAACATTTTGATCCGCTCTCTCACTACGGCCCAAATTGAAACCTTAATCCGTTGACAAAACCAGCATATGAAATAATTAAGAATCATTAGTCATGTTAGTATAGTATCATTGTTCCACTAAACTTGCAAAGGGTCAATAGGGTCGACCGAGAATTCTGAAGCAGTTTGTTAGTCAGTTGAGTAAACGAGGTCTTCCTCTATAACATTTGAGCCGGTAATCCCAATATAGTTGAATGATTAATAGCACAATGTAAAGCACTTAAACAGAAACAACGTATTTCATTTATAGAGAGAAAGTACACCTGAAACAAAATAACCCGTCTATGCCGACTTGGGACCTTGAGCCAAGCGGTGCAACAGGGAACCAACCAGTAAACATTGTACGGGAACCGGCCACGGAATATGTGTCCATTGATTTCACCCGAGTTGGCGAACCTCTACCGGAGGAAGACACAGAAAACATTTATGTCAACCAATAGATATCTTTGGTAATTTGTGTGAGTCACCCCTTTCCCAAACAACAAATTTTCGACTGTCCCAAATTGAAGAGTTTGCAGACGACATTTCAAAATGTGATGAAATTGAAAAATAAAAATAAACTGTTGATAGGGTAGAAAACATTGTGGGAAAACGAGAAATTTCTCCTTTTCCCACAATGTTTTCTTAAGTCTTCTGCAACAAAGTGGTCAACTGTCGATATTGTTTGGGAAAGGGTTAATAAGTACTGAGGCCAGCTTTATAAATGAGGTGTGCGAATTTATTATTTGAAATACGTATTTCATTTATCGCATGGTTGTCGTGACTGATATGAAGCGAACAGAAACAGTGTTCCTCTTTTTGTGATTTGTTTCATTTCGGTAAGGGTTTGGATTTGCGAAAAGAGCAAATGTGGTTATCTTTTAAAAGGAGCTTGAGGTTTACATGTTCATTTTGTGAAGAAGTTTGCGAATATTTTAAATGTAAGATGTTATTACTCCGTCAGTAATAAACGTGTGCAATTTGTGCTTCTTTGAGATTATATGCTCATAACATGATACGGCTTGAGATATCGCTTTGGCGAGACGGTAGGAATGTTTATCTTTCACCATGTACAAACCCATGGGGTTTGTGCATCATTGATTTGTTTGAGTGCACATGCGTAGGTATTCGTAAAGATTTTATTTCATGTCCGCTGCAGAAATAGGTAGGTCTCAGGTTGGTCGTACACTCATGCAACCTAAGCGACGTCAAAGAGATTTAAACGTCTTCGATTGGTTGTTGATGGTTTCCCGGCTCACAGAATTGTGTGGTGGTCAGAAAGGGTACCATAAACGGAGCCGTGCATGGAAACTCTGTTCTGAGGATACGTCCAGAGCCTGTTATTCTTTTATCATCTTTATTCATCTTTATTCCTTTTATTTATTTCATATAAATGTGTATGTCGCGCTATTTTAAGCATTTGTCGTATAAGCCTACAAACATAACAATAAAAAAGAATTCTTCATGATATTTGGTAGAAACCATTTTCATTTTAACCATTAACTTAACCCTTTCCCAAACAATAACGACATTTAACTACTTTGTTGCAGACGACTTTAGAAAACATTGTAGGAAAAAGTGAAATCGCTCGTAACGAGCAATTATTCCTTTTTCCACAATGTTTGCTGCCCTATCAGAACATTATTATCCAATTTAAAATTCATGAAAGGTCGTCTGCAATCTTTTTCAATTTGGGACGGTCGAAAATTTGGCGTTTGGAAAAGGATCAAATGCGTTTTTTCCGATATGTTCTGCCAAAGCACAAGCAACCACAAACCAGGTTTCCATGGCACTCTGAAATTATCGGGTTTATCCAATGAAAACGCCTCTAAAATAATAGGGATGCCGCCGTTTCTCGCGATACTTACCTACTTGTGCTCTCATTTCCAAATATAGTATTTAAATTTGAAATATAAATAGTCATTTATTTCGATGACGGAAACAGTTATATATATAACAACTTATAACGTCACTTTTATTCATGAGTTACCGATAAAATAATATTTAAAATGATGCTCAACACTTACATAAACGTGGACGCTGAAAGGAAATGTGTTATAAGCCGGGACAATGTACGCAAATATTGCAACCCTACACTTATATACGAGGTGTATTTCCCAGCTCACGGAAATACCCGAGTAGTTCCGTATGTTTCCATGGTTGCTAACAAAATGTGTTGCAGAAAATTTATTCATCCACTATGAGGGGATGAATTGCTCTTAATTGGTGTTCTATCCTTTTGTCGCAATGTTTTCTTTCAAATATCGAATATCATAAAGAGCATGTATTTTTTCTACCGAAATATTTGTTGGTCTACATTACTTAAAACTGTTATTCCATTTGGGGGAATGTGTTAATGACCACATATATAATACACACTTTTCATTTAAACGGTCTTATCTCCCCAGTTGTACAATGGCGATACCATTTTCCACACGTCTGACACTGTTGTCTGCTCATGGCCAAATTTCCAAACAGAAAGTCCGATATCGCCCACTTATCCTGTCACCTGGGCAATTTACGGACCGATAACAGGGTGCCGTATAACATTTGTGATATCCGGTACTAACCATAAGAGGCAGTCACGTGACAAATCATGACGTAATGAGTACGCCAATACATGACATGTGACGTCATGTGAACATGATTCTCTACTTGTCTACTATACATTGTTTCCTTTTCAACCGTGTTTGTTTTCACAGTGTTTATTTATAAGAATACATGAAGGAAACAGGATAAATAAAAATATTATTGGTGTCCTTGAATAGGAAAAGTTATCAGGCTCGGCTTCGGATTATTATCCGTTTTTGCTTTTGACTCACCGAATAATATTCCTACGCCTTGCCCGATAACATTTCCGTTACACAACACCAACCATCTATTCTTATCTATTTCACTATGGTCTATCCTATGACAAGACACATGTCCTAGCCTTGCAAAGGAAGATTACTCGTGAACCTATATACAACTGAAACGACTTACACATGCCTTTAACTCCAACGTAAAAAACGTCTATCTATGGTGAACATATAAAAAGATTAGAAAAAAAGAGATAAGGTAGGAAACAGTTACAATGTATATAGACCAATAAGGGAAACATCTGAGTTGGAAAAACATGTGCCAAACACTTGGCCTAATTTCATTAACCCGTTTTATGATCCAATGTATTGTTTTTGTTTTTTACATATTTAACACAATGAAATGTGATAAAAGAAAAATATCGTAAATGCGATGTTATCAAATCATTCCACGTTCCATTATACTCTATCACTCGTTTCCCCTTTCCTAAAACAGCACCAGCCTATGCCTGAAAGGGTTGATTATGAATGGCAGTGCTAATCATCTCATTGATACATCGGTGAGTTAATGTTTCCAACACATCGTAAATGGGCTAAGCTTCATTGACAAAGCATGAGCCCACATTAGGTTTGGTATTTAGTGACCAACGCAGTTCGTTCCATATTATACGGCGAACGGACGTGAAACTCATAGGCATAGACATCTTGGTTCATACTTACGGAATGTTTCAGACAAATGTATCGAACAATTAATTGTTGAGTTTTCTATCAGTTGTTGACTTAAGTAAGGTCCTATATAGTTTTGATTTAAAGTTTTTTTTTTTAATTTTACATCGATTGAGAAATAAATTCTTACAACTTGGATTCATCCCTCTTGATTCCGATTCCTAGATACAGAACCAGTTCCCGTTACGAATGTGGAATAATGACATGTCACAAGGCAGATCCCGCTACTCAATGGATTCGATCCCACGACCTCGTGTCCCAAGGGCCGATACTGTGCCCCTGAACCATTGTCCTCCAAAAATGTGTAAGATATAAAAGAAAAGATGTTTGACTGAAAACTATTCTTGGGATTTCTCAATAACCATTCGTTTTCGACGTAAGAAAAGACGCATCTCGACAACAATTTACACGGATACAATGCGTTAGAAATTATCATTCTAGAGTCGCCCAGGTCCTAATTGAAAACGCACCACACGCTCGTAGATGCGGCTTTGAACCATATTGCCAGCGAGCCCCGACATCACAAAAGGGTCAATAGTCACTTAACAAAGCGAGAATAAATCGACTTGGAGCGTTAAACCGAATTTACTGGACGAGATACATATAAAAATCACGGTTAGTACTGACATATCATATAAGTAAAAAACGTTATTTATGACGATGTCTCTATTCAAAATGAATTGAAACATTGAAACCTTTTACCCCTTTTCATTAGATTCTTTTTGTGTCGTCTGCTTTCCAAAACCTTAAATATGTATACTTAATTCTGATGAGGAAAGATAACCAGAGAAGCAATCAGGTCTGATCACAGGCCAGTCACCAATTTACCTGGCGGCTGGTATGGGTGTAACCTGTTTGCATAAGCATAAAGTCGGTTCCAGCACTATAAGGGTAAATAGTATGATCAAACCATCAAATAATGCGAAGCCTCTTTATTTAAGAATACGTATAAAAAGACATGGAATAGAAATTCCTTTATAAAGACTTAGCCCCACTAATCATAAAACAGAAGACGCACTATTACTTCTATATTGAATTAAAACATGATCTAGAAAAGCCCTTTTCCTAATCATAGAAACGTGTGATAGTTCTGCAGTATTTCGACCGTATAAATACCGTCGAAGTTTTCCGAAGTATCTGAATGATATGCTGGGCCAGTGGCCATTTAGTTAGCTGCCATTAGTAATCTTGCGGAATGATCGTTGATAGATATTCAGATCTGAACCGACAGGTATCGTTTATCGTAGATATCGCTGAACAGTGTGTCTTTTGTTTGACAAGAACTAGCGTAATTTACATGGGTCTCGTTTTACTAAACACCTTTGCGTAAGTCGAAACAGACATTGAGAGTATTTTTAAAGAGAGCAAAATATTGTCATGAAACACGTCATTGGAAACGTCTTGGAGAGACGATTCAGATGATGTGTATCAATGTAATATTGCTTAAACCAATATTGAGATATCAGGAAAGGTTATTTTGAACTTTCGCGATGCTTTAGCATAAAATGTTAAGTAAAACAGTAACCTGTTGAATTGCATATTCGGTTCAAAATGGTACGTGAATGGTGTTTTTTTTTTCGCATGCCGTAGGTAAACATATTAATAATTCCGCACACTGTATACCAGTAAAGAATGAAAAGAAAGCATTATTCCCCGAGCGAAAAGACACGCCTGATTCTGTATGCTACCATGGACACCCATTGTGGTACGATTCCTTGACACGATATGATATTACATAGTTTGGTAGTTTAACAGCAGACGTACATGTCCCTTTTTTCATCGTGCTATTTGCTTCTGTGGAATACGTTACAAGAAATAGCTGGTGTAAAAATATGAACATTGAATTATTGTTGTGGTCAGAGTTAGAAATATGAGGGAAAATGAGAAATCTAAATTAAGATTAATGGTGTTTAAAATTGATAAAGACGATGTTTAATTTGAAGAAAAGATATATATGTAAACTATTTAAAATGAACGTCTTTCACTTCGACATACAATGACTGGTCTATGATAGCATCTTATTTAATATCTTACGCGAATGTTCACAACAACATTTCATCTTACTTGAAAATTGTAAAGAATAGAGTTCGACTGAGAAAGACCAATCCCTAATAGCATTTTATCAAAATTCTTTTGCGAAAGTTCATAACAACTTTTCAATTGAATTGAAGGTAAGCAAATGCTGCAAAATAATAAAAAAATTATAAAAGAATAAAAAAATATACTGCTTTGACTAAAAGCGGGTTGTTGAATGTTTTCAAACAAAAGCAACATTGTAAAGTAATACACCAAAAGGGCAATATCCCAGAGACACCTCCAATGGCGTGCCACGTGGCAATATTGTACATTCGTTTAAGATAATATCCATGTTAAAAGGTCCTGACTTTCACAAACAATTTTCTTAAATCAGTACAATACAACGCTATTATTGATTCCAACGTGTATAATAATTGTGTACCGTTGCTCCATCCCATTGTACTCCTCTGATACGGAAGAAATCATAATCAAAAATTCAATAAAACATATAAGGAGGCAGGTAAGTAAGTGCAATTGACATTCTGTATGAGTATCATTAATCTCTTAAACCTGGCTCAATTTTCATTGGCAAGTTTCAGTATCAAGAGACAGTTATGATGTCTTTATTGAAAGCATAAATGTCTTGGGAATAGAGTTGCTTAAACACTGCCCGTTTTGTAGATGGTTTCTCTTGAGTTAGTAGTGTCCGTTCTACCACATCCATCGACAAACAGGTACTGAGGCGTATCTATTAACTCTCATCGACCGACGTAAACATCCGATAAGCAATGCAGTTCCAAGTTTTGCAGGTATATTGATACTACTTAACCCTTTCCCAAAAAATAACGTCATTTGACCACTTTGTTGCAGACGACTTTAGAAAACGTTGTGGGAAAAGGAAAAATTGCTCGTAACGAGTAATTTTTCCTTTTCCCACAATGTTTTCTACCCTATCAGAAGATTATTTCCCAATTTCATCACATTTTGAAATGTCGTCTGCAAACTCTTTCAATTTTGCACAGTCGAAAAATTGTTGTTTGGGAAAAGGTTCATGCGTGTCCAAAACAAACTTACAACAGCATATACTTCTGAATACACACCAGAAGGCAGATAACTGAAGTCATGGTACCAACCTATACATAGCTTGTCACTAGAACTATACATCTTCCATTCCAAACCTAATGACCGCCTCACAGCATATCATTTTTGATCAGTTACACTATACAGATGCATGTGGGTCTTAAGAACTCATTGAATATCGAGCTCACATATGGCGAGCTGAGGGACCAATCCAATTTGATATCCCTACCGACTAACGGGACAAATTGTACTTTGCCGCAATTGTATCCCTTTAGTTTTAAGGTGTGGCTTTGACATTTAACATGAGTGACTTTTAATTATACGTCTGTTTATTGCAGAAGAATGTAAAACCAACACGATTGCAAACGCCATGCGTAGAATAAAGGAGATAGGCATCAAGGAGTCGCACCATGCTTAAGAGCACTGGCTCATTACCGATGGATCAAACAGCGCCACTTGTCACGTGACGTATTTTGTATTTCATGACGCGGCAATCGTAACCTCTCGGTATTTCCGTGACCTGAGAAATACATCTCGTATATATAAGTGTAGGGTTACAAATTTTGTGTTAAATGTCTCAATTGATAACACATTTCCTGTGTGCGTCTACGTTAGCTACATGTAGTTTAATGTACATTGGTGTATGATGGAACATCATCCATAACAATTATTTTTGGTCGTTAACTCATATCGAGGGTTCAATGCAAGACTATAGTAAGTGCTTCATAAACATGAAGCACTTACTACGAGTATATTATTGCACTGAACCCTTGGTATTTATAGTGGAATTTAAATTGATATGTATTTTTTGTATTCTTAATCAAATTAGATGACTGTTCAGATAATGCACTTAACATTTTCATTTGAAAACGAAAGTACAACGAAAATAGTCTTGCAAAGAGAAAAATATGGCGACTTCCATATTGTGTCAGAGTTATTTCCATTGGATAAACCTGACGAGTTCAGATTCATGACGCAGTGTACCATCTTCTAATACATCACCGGGTATCATGAGAGTTGTTAACTGTGTTACACCGGTGTCGAAAGACCAACCTCCTGTCAATCAAACCCGAAATGTCCGCTCGGGAATTGAAATCTTTATACGAATTAACGTGATTAGCGCACAGTCCCTTTATCAATGTCCAATAGTGTTCATATTAATTGGCCTGAACCGAGGATATGAACGCCATTCGAAATTGGTATAATGTGAATTACTTTAATTCACCTTATAGCTCAAGAAAAGAAAATCTACATTCTTTGATGTGTACATATAACGACTGTTCCAAAATATGAGTAAATAAAACTATTCGATTATCGTGAAGGATTACAATTAAAACATATTTGATGAAAATGAATATCCGTTATTAGTTTTGAAAAGGGAAGTCAAATTTGATTTTGATTTAACTAAAGACCCAGTTTCTTCACCATGTACCATCTTTCTTTTATCATATTGTACCATTTAATAGTTGCTTTGTCAAAGAACTTCATATACAAGACTTTAAAGAAAAATAGGGTGTACATAAAAAAGCTTGATGCACTAAAGGATATATTGATCAATTAATACTTGTCAGCTAACACAGTTTATGAGATCTATTACAAAGGGTTCCATATTGAACAGTAACTCCAAAAGGACATGTCTGGAAAAAACTGCGGAGACGTTAGTGGTATTGACCGTGGTGTAAAAGCTGTTCCAATCATTCTTTTGTTTATTTTCTGGTACATGGGTGCTGGTTTCTTTGATGGAAAAAAGTGCTATCTTGATCTGCATGAGTTACCCATTTCCCAAACAACAAATTTTCGACTGTCCCAAATTGAAAGAGTTTGAAGACGAAATTTCAAAATGTGATGAAATTGAAAAATAATCTTCTGATAGGCTAGAAAACATTGTGGGCAAAGGAAAAATTGCTCGTTGGGAGCAATTTCTCCTTTTCCAACAACGTTTTCTCAAGTCGTCTGCAACACAGTGGTCAAATGCGGTTATTGTTTGGGAAAGGGTTAATGCCCACATCGTCAAACATTGATTTGTTACCATTTCATATGAGCAGCCCCTCTTTAAAACATGCGTAATGTGTCCTGCAGCACGAGGCTTTTGGATTTACAATGGTCAAACGACTATTATTTCTTGAAACTCAATGTACTCTGCCTCCACTCAAACAGTCTTATCCATGTCCTAAGTGTGATATGTTTTGACCCTTACGAAAAGCATCCTATACGGGACATCAGAGAGTTTTACGGTAGTGCGGCTTCTTTGGCATAAAGAAGTAAAGCTCGCATTAAAAAAGTTGCTTACTTTTACACCACATCAATACTGACGTAATACCGGTGTATTTCTAATATGGGTTTTACATCACACCAACATTATTTCAGTTATGCAGCGATGCCCGACTCTTAATGATAGAGGAAGACCCCATAATCAACTGCCCATAAGGGCTGGTCAAGGCGGGTAGAACCATCGGCATTCCGTAAGTAAGTCGGGAAAATCCAAATCCCTCGCCGGATTTGAGCCCACGCGGAGAGGGGCCATGTGATTTCAAGTTCTGTACTAACCACTCGACCACGGAGGCCCTGTAAAGGTGTTACTTATCCTTTCTTGCGTACTTTTGACAGATACCTCCTAACCAACGTCAGAGAGACGAGTTAGCCGTGCCTTTAGAATATCTCATTTTTTAGTTGAATATTCAGGATGAAACGTTTAATTTGAGTTAGTTAAACAAGAACTTTATGCGTAAGAGAGATCCATTTAACTCTTTGAAGTGTTTACTTCAACATATCTTACTATAAACAGAAAATGCATTCTAGATAAAGCTTCAAAAAAGCTTTTCTGACATGTAGTATACAGCGTAAAAGTCATGGTACCAATGGTCTTTCATTATGTCCATTTTGGTTTTGTAAGTAGCATTTCGACTAGAAAAGCTAATTCCAAAGGGGAAAATAGGTCACTGTCTTTGATAGGGATTTCTTTTCTTCTACTTCCAGTGCGATATACAGAAATCCCTCTATTATGCATTTTTGTTCAGGCGTAGATTTACATGTCGTTGTGAAAAGTGATAAAATGCTGTTGAAAGATTATAAAAGCACACGTTTCTGTGTCTTTAATCCATTACAATGCGCCTCTTGGAGGCTTTAATGGTTCATTATTTGGTTGATTAAGTACTGCTATTTCAGAAATAAGATGTTCTTCTTTATCAAATTTTGAAGAAAAAAAAACGTCAGTACAGAAGAAGAATTGGCTAAAACCGTGTATTTTAGGAAGATGGTATTTGTTTGATCACAACTCGTTAGAGGATTCAGTTCCCCGAAAATAAAACAACACATCTGATATCGGGCGACTGTCTATTAACGGTTTATTAGAGAAGCCTGCATGTCTTTAACAATACAGAAATTAATATCGTGTATGACGGCTTAGCACCGTCTCCGTGGAGGGAACCCATCGGAGAAATAATTAACTCGTAATGAGGGGTAGAGATTTACCGGTAACCAGAGCGGATTTATTAACCCTCTCTTCGTTTTTACCCTAATAGTGCTGGAACCGACTTCATCCTTATGCAAACAGGCTAGATCACAGGCCAGCAGCCAAGTAAATTGTGATCCAACCTGTTTGCTTTATGAGTATCTTGTCTTATGAAGGTTAAGCAGATATTTTAGGTTTTGGAAAGCAGACAACAGAAAAATCTATTTTTACTCAGCATTCTAAGGGTTGGGAGCGCTATGGCGGGTCTCTGACAAATAATGATGGAGAAAGGAACCCGAAGGAAATAATAGGAAGGAAAAGCGAATAATTTTACGGCCTCAACACGGTAAAACCTACCAAATCACACTTACCTTGATGTCAGAAAGTTCTTTGTTTGTCGATAAGTAACAGAATTAAAATCGAAGCGAGCGATCCGTGTTTCACTTAAGAAATTTCTCATCTCGCTAAGGAAAACGTCCGTTTGCTTAACTTTAAGGAGAAAATATGACAAAACTTAAGTAAATTTTAAGTTATGTGAAGATGGTGATACCAACTTAAGAAAATCTTAGAATTATGGCAAAATCTTAGAAAAATTCACTCAAGTCAAAAAAAAACTTAAGTCAACTTGGTGATACGACCCCAGGAAGCAGTCAACGCGAGTAGCTTTGAACAAGTTTGAAGCTTCATTAACAATCGATGTAAAACAAATAAGGTAAATTAAACTAAAACTAATCTAAACTTGTCACAAGTGCAGTTTTCGGTCCGATAACGCGGTACCGTAAAACATTTGCGATACCCGGTACTACCCAAAGTAACAGTGACGAATCACGTCATATGTGACGTTGTGACATGTGATATTATGTATAGAGAGAACAGACGGTTGGTGACGTGAATCGGGACTGTTATCAGGCAAGGCTTAGGAATATTATCCGGTGAGCCGAAGGCGAAACGGATGATAATCCGAAGCCGAGCCCGATAACTTTTCCCATTCAAAGATACCAACCATCTATTCTACTTATCCTGTTACCTTTATGTCTTCTTTCAAACGGACAAGATGTAAATAAAACACGAGAAAAAAGGAAAAAACAAGTAGAGAATGATGTAAACATGACGTCATGTCGTTTTTGTGACGTCATGATTCGTCACTTGCATGTGTTACATGGTTAGTGCCGGATATCACAAATGTTATACGGCACCTAGTTATCGGTCCCAAAATGACACTAGTGACAGGATAAACAGCCTTCTACACTTGTTTATTGGTGCATGATATTGGTTTACCACTTTTTTCGCTTTTAAAATGTTTTTATTTCATTTTTTTTATTTGGTTCAATTAAGGTGACTGAACAAAGATAATAAAATGTTAGTGTCTTTGAAAAGGAAAAATTATCGCGCTCACCGGTTGATTGTCCTACGCATTGTCCGATAACATGTCCGTTTTAAGACACCAACCATTCTCTATTTTCACCAAGCTTGACAGAAATGTTTAAAGTTTCAGTAAGAAGTGTTAATAACAATGTCTCCTTTACAAACTGTATAAACAAGAGATGAGAACGAATATTTAAAAAAATTGAATATTCGGCTTATGGTTCGAAAATTCGAATATTCCAATCGCAAATTACTATTCGAATATTCGGTTTTGTCGGGGCCATGTTTTATTTTGGCCATATTTCTGTGATCGTTTAATTAAAGTTATTGAAACCATGTTTAGTTTAATTTTCCCTCCCATCCCAAGTATTAATATCATTAATCATATCATATCATACTTGACACAATCATAACTATGCTGTTAGGTTACTCTCTTTTTCAGAACATGTATATAACATTTGTATTATGGGCCTGAGGCCGGAACTATTGTATTGTATTGTAATAGTATTCATTTTCAAAGTTCGCACTGCCCTTACTTTTTTTAACTTCTTGCTCGAGAGGATGAACGAGATATGGTGTTAACTGAGCTTACCTCTGCATTTCGGTTAGTTGAAATAGAGGCCAAGAAAAGGAAAAAAATACGCAGCACCGAATTCAATGGTAAAGATACATGACAGGCATCAGAAGGGAGACAATCGTAACGAAGAATATAACAAAATATAACTATTCATCATCAAAACCTGTCATTGAGACCATATATTATTGCCAAAGTTTGGCATACTTTCTCAAAAACGTTATTGGACAATAGAACGTACAGTGAACGTCCGGACCATGTAACATGGCATGGGCCGCAAATTGGAATTGAAATTTCGAAAATAAACCGAAAAAAAGCCGGAGGTAACATAGCCAAAACGATTTACAGAGCTACGCTTTAACTGGTTATTAAGCGGATTAACTATGCTCAGTATTGGGCCACACTCAAAGTTTTTAGCTTCTTGAGGATGCTCTCTTGTCATTCCCCGTGGAGTGGCACCATTGTTTAATCCCTATATTGCTGGAACCGAATTCATGCTTTTGCAAACAGGTTAGATCCAGGCAAGCCACCAAGGAAATTGGGTACTGGCCTATGATCTAATATGTTTGCTACTCTGAGTATATTTTCTCGTCGAAATAAAGCAGATATTTAGGGCTTTGGAAAGCAGACGACACAAACATTTTCTTTTAGAAAATTACCCAGCATTCTTATGGCTAATTATTTCAGGCGGTCGTTCTCAAGTAGTTCAGTAGTTCATAATAAATGCAAATGCTGCACAGTATGCTAAGCATGTGCCAATGTGATAACATGAGGCTGTCCCATGGACTGATTTTGATATTTTTAGGATGTTATCCTAGCTTTAGAACGTTTACTTTGTTGAGTCTTTCCTTTCTACTTGTACTTGGGGATAAAAGAAAAACGGCAGTCTACTGTGCTTACATTCGGATTTCGGTAAATGAAAATACCATTCGATTGTGACTGGTTTTAATTTCAAACAACACCATACGTTAGATATATCACGAAAAGAAAAATACATCTGCTTTGTAATATCGATAAGAGTCAATCGTTATGAATATAAATTATACTAGCAAATAATATTTTTATCATAATGGTTACTGAAAGCTCAAGCAGCAGATGCATTAGAAAAGATGTCATGGTGTAATGGGTCAATGCAATGTCCCGAGGCGCATTGCTATCGAATTGTGTTTATTATATATTACCAGAATTACGTGTAATGCAATCGGGAATCAGGGCCACAGGGGCTGATTGAATTGTGTTCTTAATGCGCAATCTTTAAAAGCTGAAAAAAATATTTAAAATGAAGTTTTGAAACAGCTTTCCGGAGTAATATGATTCTCTCCCGACGCTCGGTAAATTCATGTAATGGTGCTTCTTACATGATTCGCAAGTGATGAACTTGGCTGATTTTCAAGCAACTGTGAAGCGTTCTTCCAAGTAATTTAAAGAAAACTTTTGCGTAAGTCAAACTCAGGACGCAATGAAAGCATCTTTTTAAAAGGTGTTAAGATATTAAGATATTAGATATTAAGAAATTCGAAAGAAAATAATGATTTCTTTAAAACTGCACAACAGCTGTATTGTTATGTTGTGCGCACTGAAGAATATTCATTGGGAGGCAACTTTGATTATTTTGTATTCTTTAAAGTGTGTACATAATAGATTAACACTTTTGATATCTACCTCATAAAATTGTAAATACTTAGATTGATTGGCGCTTCTTGAATTGATTATGCTATTAATTGCTACATTTAAATTTTATGTTAAAGAACAATATAACTCTATTGTTTCAATGCTATTCTGTTACGACTTTCCAATGTCCCCCTCTGCGAACAAGAACCTTTGAATAAAATATAATCAAAGATATTGTTATATTACATCACACGGATTACATTACAATATTGCCTTTCTTATTATTGAAATGAGAAGTGACATCACACGGATTGCATTACAATATTGCCTTTCTCATTATTGAAATGAGAAGTGACGTCACACGGATTACATTACAATATTGCCTTTCTCATTATTGAAATGAGAAGTGACATCACACGGATTACGTTACAATATTGCCTTTCTCATAATTGAAATGAGAAGTGACGTCACACGGATTACATTACAATTTTGCCTTTCTCATTATTGAAATGAGAAGTGACATCACACGGATTGCATTACAATATTGCCTTTCTCATTATTGAAATGAGAAGTGACATCACACGGATAACATTACAATATTGCCTTTCTCATTATTGAAATAAAAAGTGACGTCACACGGATTACATTACAATATTGCCTTTCTCATTATTGAAATGAGAAGTGACGTCACACGGATTACATTACAATATTGCCTTTCTCATTATTGAAATGAAAAGTGACATAACACGGATTACATTACAATATTGCCTTTCTCATTATTGAAATGAAAAGACATGTTGTTTTTAACTCGCACAAATTCTCAGCATAGGACGCTTGATAAAACGCAACACTGGTGACTGGACGATATAGATCTTTACCAGAATCAGATTCAGAAATAATTATATTGACACAAACATTACAGTTTATGGTCATTAACATAGGTTCAATGAAAAATATCTATGACATGAATTGAGAAAGAAAAGACATATCGAGGGTTCAGTGCAATACTATAGCAAGTGCTTCATGATTATGAAGCACTTGCTATAGTCTTGCATTGAACCCTCAATATAGACACATATGATGGGTGAGAAATCAAGGGGAGTAGACAAACTGTTTATGATGCATCCCCTGTTAGGGCTATATCCACGTCCTTTCGGAAAACAACAGCTCGTTATATATTGATGTCGTCTGTTAGACCGACCTTCCCATTCCCCATTAGATCAGTTACTGAACATTAGGCTGTCACCGACTGGATAATGTGTCCATCTTTTTCCTCTTCAGATCTATTTTCAGCGGCAAACATAAAAGGCAATCATTTATATGACAAACGGCATCAATTAAATGTCATAATTGGCATAAAGAGGGTTTAGTGCATGGTAGTGGCAAATTGTCCATATATTGAGGGCTTTACAATTGTAGTCTTTATGTGAACCATTTGCATTATAATTGCTTAAAGCCATTATAATTTACTTGTGTGCAAGTGGTAAAGGGGTTGTGATGGATGTAGGACATAAACAAAGAAACGCTTTACTTGTACATAGAAGGCATAAGAAATGAAATGCGTCACATGTACATAAAAGACATAAACAAAGAAACGCTTTACTTGTACATAGAAGGCATGAGAAATGAAATGCGTCACATGTACATCAAAGACATAAACAAAGAAACGCTTTACTTGTACATAAAAGGCATGAGAAATGAAATGCGTCACGTGTACATAAAAGACATAAACAAAGAATTGTTTTTTCATAGAATATGAATTTCACTTTTCCTTCAGTGTAAAGCATACGAAGAACTTTGCATAACACATTTTGATAGTTTTGGGTTAAGAAACAGAACTATTCAATGTTTCTATTCTATTCTAGGAAATAATAAGAGACACGCTATTCACAAGATTTCGAGTTTCTTAGACAATTATTTCCAACTAAGACCGTACGTTCTGCAATATTTTTTTTAATGTTTTGTTCCATATGTATATACACATTTACTCACTCTCCATTTAACTTTTGTAAATTTTGTAAATCTGTATATTCGGCCGGTGGCCTAGGTATTTGAAATGAAATGTCTATGTCATTTGTGATCAAGCAGACTTGAGCGACAATACGCCCCCATATGTGTTTCGCTTTTCTTATGACTCCACGTGGGATATTTTAAAATTAAAACTTTTAAATCAACTTATTCAGCTAACTCTAATAAGGAATATATTGCGCCTCTAAGGCATTTAGAGAGATATGCGTTACCACCGAACCTGATATTATCGTAACAGATCACTGTTGGGATAATCATGCATTCATTTTAGTATGCAACCACGAAAAACATCGTGATAAAGCAAAAAGAAATAAGGCAGCAATCTATCTATCATTAAGGATGTTTTATCAATCGATTTCTGGAATGTTGTACAAAGATTGCCCGTGTTGATTCTTTCATGTCAAATAACAAAATAAAGCAATGTGTTTAGTATAAGGTTAGGTAGTTCTGACTTCATGTTTATCAGAAAATCGGTTCACATAATTCGAACGGAAATCGGTTTATATAATTTGTACGGAAATCGGTTTATATAATTTGAACGGAAATCGGTTTATATAATTTGTACTGAAATAAGTTTTCATTGCTAATGGCAAACTATTCGAATTACAATTTAATTTAAGGTATTGCCTTTTTGGATTGGGGGATAAGGCGATGGGATGTTTTGGAATAACTTCTGCACATATTAAAATCATGTCGCAGGGAGAGCTTTTGGAGCTACATGGGTCATTTTCAAATTTTTTCTAAAACTAGCTCGCCGCACTAGTCATCTTCAGAAGACGACTAAAACTAGTCTTCAAAATGTCTATTACTACTTTAATAGTGCTTTCGTTATTAGATACTAACCTATGATTATTATTTTCCAGACGTTCTGATACCAAAGTTGATACCATGACACTAAAAATAGCTTACGATCGAGTATATATTATATGACAAACAGAAATGGGAGGCCTTGGTTTGTATAATGCTTTGATGGTGGTGGTTGTGGTGGTTGTGGTGGTTGTGGTGGTTGTGGTTGTGGTGGTGGTGGTGGTGGTGGTGGTGGTGGTGGTTGTGGTTGTGGTGGTGGTGGTGGTGGTGGTGGTTGTGGTAGTTGTGGTGGTGGTGGTGGTGGTGGTGGTGGTGGTGGTGGTGGTGGTGGTGGTGGTGGTGGTGGCGGCGGCGGCGGCGGCGGCGGCGGCGGCGGTGGTGGTGGTGGTGGTGGTGGTGGTGGTGGTGGTGGTGGTGGTGGTGGTGGTGGTGGTGGTGGTGGTGGTGGTGGTGGTGGTGGTGGAGGTGGTGGTGGTGGTTGTGGTTGTGGTGGTGGTGGTGGTGGTGGTTGTGGTGGTGGTGGTGGTGATGGTGGTGATGGTGGTGGTGGTTGTGGTAGTGGTGGTGGTGGTGGTGGTGGTGGTGGTGGTGGTGGTGGTGGTGGTGGTGGTGGTGGTGGTGGTGGTGGTGGTGGTGGTGGTGGTGGTGGTGGGGGTGGTGGTGGTGGTGGTGGTGGTGGTGGTGGTGGTGGTGGGGGTGGTGGTGGTGGTGGTGGTGGTGGTGGTGGTGGTGGGTGGTGGTGGTGGTGGTGGTGGTGGTGGTGGTGGTGGTGGTGGTGGTGGTGGTGGTGGTGGTGGAGGTGGTGGTGGTACAAATATCATTGGTAATTGGTAAAATCTGAAAATATCTTCAAACTCTCCAATAACATTTCAGAAGAAAGTTTCCAATAACAAATGGCTCAGGTTAAAGGTTGAACAACATCTTGATAATTGAGAACTCGGCTGTCTCTATAGCTGCTTTATTAACCGAAAGGCAACAAAACTGTGCTTCCATAACAAAATCCATTTATCATGCAAGATCAATTTTTGCAAACATGTTGTAATGGAGTTTAAGAATTAGTGATTGTAGAAGAGCAATGATTCCCTATGTCAATATCTGTTCGTTTTCTTTCTCAAATAACATTTAGACATTTTGAATATTATAAATTGTCTAACATTTAAGTCAGTTTTCCATTGCAGAATGAAGTAAATAGTATTGTTGACCAGTTGGAGGAGATGAAATCCTTTAATATGTCAAGTATTGAGCCACCTTGAGTGACAAAAGAAGAAGTTGTTGGGTGAAACAGGAATGCTTGTACTAGTAAATTCAACAGTCCGTATTCTTACATCAATGGTTACAGCCGCATGTGATGCGTATACTAAAATGCCCCTATTCTGACATGTATGTGTATACTAAAATGCCCCTATTCTGACATGTATGTGTATACTAAAATGCCCCTATTCTGACATGTATGCGTATACTAAAATGTCCCTCTTCTGACATGTATGCGTATACTAAAATGTCCCTCTTCTGACATGTATGTGTATACTAAAATGCCCCTATTCTGACATGTATGTGTATACTAAAATGCCCCTATTCTGACATGTATGCGTATACTAAAATGTCCCTCTTCTGACATGTATGCGTATACTAAAATGTCCCTCTTCTGACATGTATGCGTATACTAAAATGCCCCTATTCTGACATGTATGCGTATACTAAAATGTCCCTATTCTGACATGTATGCGTATACTAAAATGTCCCTATTCTGACATGTATGCGTATACTCAAATGTCCCTCTTCTGACATGTATGCGTATACTAAAATGCCCCTATTCTGATATGTATGCGTATACTAAAATGTCCCTATTCTGACATGTATGCGTATACTAAAATGTCCCTATTCTGACATGTATGCGTATACTAAAATGCCCCTCTTCTGACATGTATGCGTATACTAAATGCCCCTCTTCTGTCATGTATGCGTATACTAAAATGTCCCTATTCTGACATGTATGCGTAAACTAAAATGTCCCTATTCTGACATGTATGCGTATACTAAAATGTCCCTATTCTAACATGTATGCGTATACTAAAATGTCCCTATTCTGACATGTATGCGTATACTAAAATGTCCCTCTTCTGACATGTATGCGTATACTAAAATGTCCCTCTTCTGACATGTATGCGTATACTAAAATGTCCCTCTTCTGACATGTATGCGTATACTAAAATGTCCCTCTTCTGACATGTATGCGTATACTGAAATGTCCCTATTCTGACATGAATGCGTATACTAAAATGTCCCTCTTCTGACATGTATGCGTATGGTGGTAACTATCTGGTTGGCATTTTCTCGCTGGTAAATGTCTTATTGGCACATAGCATATAGGCTTAGAAATCAAAATGAAATGTCTCTGACATTCGGGTTGCACATTTATTCAAATTGTTCAGTATACAAGCACATTCCTTGTAATTCATGCCACCACTGATGACAAACCCCTTGCAATCAGTCATCTTTTGTATCACTAAAGTATTTGCAATCTCAGCAACTGGGTATTTTACTCAACGTACAACAAAGTTTCCATTACATTGTAATATTTGCTTACAACACCATTGGCACCGTTCAATATGAATTTCAAAAATTTACACAGATGTTTGGTATATATATATATAAATACATTGTTTAGTAATGCAGAAGTGTATCTTATTGTGAAAAAACGGTACTATATCTTGTCTGTGTTATTCGAAATGTTACATATTTTTCTCCTTTGGCAGTTTGTGTGATATACCACTTGTTTATCTTTCAGACATGCGTTTAGAATGACAAAGAACTTAAAGACCTCTGGAGATATATGAATTAGTATTGGCAAATGACGAAATGGTTAATTAAACAAGTAACGCATCTAAGGGTCCCGCTAATATTTCAAGGATCGTCTGCAGAGGAATACATTTATCCATTTATCATTAAAAATGACGAACACTAACTATCTTTACAGGCGTAAAGACGAATTTCGCCGAGTTATGGGTTATGGATCGTAGGGTTAGCATACAGAGCATTTCTTAACGACACAAGAGATTAATGCGAAAGCTGGATTTGTTCATCTAATGGTTTATTAACATGAAATGGAATATATTTTACTGCTGTAATGCGACCCTAGAATCATTTCTCATCGGACATTAAAAATAAATGATAGTTCTTTATTAAATCCATAGCTTGTTGCAGTCAATTATCCAAGAGACAAAAGAACACATGGATTACTCATTGCTGGCTCGTCAGGTATATGAATCATTTTGACTTAAGGGAAATTCTGGTCTAGTTAAAAAAAGTTAATATGTCGCAATTTCATTCAAAACACTGCCTTTGAAAAAAAAGTCATATGATGGTTCACATTGACAAAGGGAACTACTTATCACTTTTTAGGTTTAGGTGATGTTTGAAATTTGGAATAAAAACTTATTGAACATTATAGGTGTTTAACTATCAATGCTGTGTGACAAAGGATGAAATGTGGACTTGTTTCGTTTTGAAATTCTTGCTCTACATTAATTGACATTTATTTGTTCATTTATAAGTTTGAAAATGTGCTTTTTGGCGTGTTTAACTTGTATGGAACGGTAGACAGCTCTTCTTTTGCAAGAATGAATTGTGTTGTTATGTTGGGTATTAATCATAATGATAGAATGTAGAATTGTTCCGAGCCACATATTCTTCCCTTTTGTTTCTGAGGCTTTTTAAAACATCTATTATTGTATCGTGACAAATCTTTAGTCTCGAACCATTAATCAGTACAAACATACTTTTGGCTCAAACATATTTCGTTCAAATAACAAGCCAATATGTGCTAATTTGACTGTTATATCCTTATTAAACATGTAACAATAACTGCAACATAGCTCAATAAATAGAATGAGGGATTGGTCACATAAATTCATACTATCCTTGGATATCAGAAATTAATGACAACGTTCATTATACAGAACATTTGAGCATTTCCAAACGTTCTGCCTTCTAAAAGATCATAATTCAAGTTTAATCTTAATCAGTTTACAAAAAGTGTGATAGAAGCTGGAAGCTCATTAAATTCACACTCAAAGAGTGCTTGCTTGAAACAAAACCAGTACTCGTATCCATCTGTAGGCAGGTTCCTGCAATTGTCACCACTCCGCTAAAGAAGATCGTAACCAGAACCAAGGTACAAGGGGCCGACGCTTTACCACTGAACCACTGTCGACCTTTTGTTCTTTCACATAATTGTTTAGAAATAGGTCAAAATTGTGAGAGGTTTCACGACAAAAACAACATGAAGGTTGAGCAATTAGAAAACATGATAACTATTTAACAAAAGTATTTCAATCAAGAACATAACAAAATTATTGAAATCTATTATTAGTTAACAACTGCAAGCATTACTTGGGCATGTGCATTGGTGTTTTCTTTGTGAATATTGACAGAAAAAAAGCACACTTGTGGCAAAAGAAAATTTTGATCGTTACGTTTAGAGCTAGTATTATCTCTACACTTTTGTTTTAATTAAACGATGCAGATTCTATAAACAAGACAAAACAACAACGAGGTAACGGTAACCCGATATAAGCCATGTGTATCCAATTTTATATAATTACAAGGTTCCTATACAGACAATCTAGTTCTTGTTTTTAAGTCATCACAACATCATCTATTTTAAAACTGTCACGTATTCGGTGGGTGGAATATAATAACTAAATACAAGGCTTTATATTCCTTGTTTAATGTTTTGCATTCACTCTCAGATTCCCTAAGTAGTACACAGGTATTGTATTATAAAGAGCTATGAAATGTATATATCAACCTATAAGACAATAGTGTAAATACTCTGCTGACATGTATAGTAGAATACATCACGCAACATGATAAGAAACTTTTGCTCGTATGAATGTACTTTTCACTATCATCTACTGCAGTGCAAATGAAGACCTCTCCCGCCTTTATGTCATAAACAGAGTCATGTTTATTTTGAATTTGCGGGGAGTCATGTATCCAGATTGGTGTTTACCGCTATGTCGGTTATTTAAGAAGTAGTCGGTTATTTATGGTAACATGGCCTGTAAAATAGAACATCTCTTTATAAGGATATCGTGTCGATTAACCCTTAGAATGATGTGTAATTATCTAAGAAAATATATTTTTGTGTTGTCTGCCTTCCAAAACCTTAAATATCTGCTTAATTCTGATGAGGAGAGATACTCAGAGTAACAAACAGGTTAAATCACAGGCCAGCCGCCAATTACTTGGCGGCTGACCTGTGATCCAACCTGTTTGCATAAGCATGAAGTGGTTTCCAGCACTATCAGGGTTAATAGATGCACCACGTGGTTAACATTGTCCATGGCAATTTCATTAAATGGCGCTTCAAAAGAACTTGGCAAAATATTGACACTAAGCTGCACACTGTACTGTTTTAAAACGACTTTGGGTCTTCGCTTCGCTATGTCGCATTGCCCGCACACCATTATGAATTGCGATAAGCTTGTATTTAAAATGTCAGCAGAGGGGATAAAGCTATTCCCCAGTGGAAAAAAAACGTCATCTTTTTGTTTGTAGGGGCTGGTTCCAAAACAGGAGTTATTGAGAACAACCCTCCATTATATATGTACGGCGGAGGTTTGCAAACCTTCATTTGGTTTCGCAATCATTCATATTTATTCATATGCAATTGATTTGTCGACAAACTTCCCCATCACAGTGAGTATCGGGGTTGTTTTCACAGTGAGAGCTTTTTTTAAAAAAAATAAAAAGGAATATATTAATTTGAATTCATTTTTCGTAGGTTTTTAAATACACTCACCTTGCTGAACCGGTTTAGAATTTTATTTCGAGGCTCTTGTCGACTTGCTAGTTTGTCGATAGGTCAGTTGCAAATATAGACGTGACCAAAATGATGTAGCAATTTATTAATAGTGACGGTTGTTTTGTGAATGTTTATTTTGCTCGTAGTAAAAGACGTAGATGGAACGCGATATGTTGTAGGCGTATCTTCTAATCACTCTCGAGAGATTCCATGAACCTAGTACGTCATACCAACACGCGGTTACTTTAGCTCCTTTCCCAAACAATAACGACATTTGACTACTTTGTTGCAGACGTCTTTAGAAAACATTGTGGGAAAAGGAGACATTGCTCGTAACGAGCAATTTTTCATTTTCCCACAAGGTTTTCTGCTCTATCTGAAGAATGTTTTCCAAATTCATCTCATTTTGAAATGTCGTCTGTAAACTCTTTCAATTTTGGACAGTCCAAAATTTTTTGTTTGGGAAAGGGTTATTAGAGGCTCAAACAGTTGATTGATATGTGTTTGCATATTGTTGCACCAAGTCGTGATAAAAGGGCTTTTTGTGTTTGTCAAACCGATCAGATACATAAAAGCCACTTGTGCTTATACGTCGAGAGCTTTTTTTATATGTCTGACATTCTGCCATGGTTTACAGTTGCATGACCCGAAACAATCAGAATGTAAAGTGTCCGCACAGCCATCGTGACTATCACCCAGGTACAGTACACACTTTCAAAACTCTACCTTATTGATAAAGAAGAATCAAACACTATATATCGCGTTCAGCAACCATTCGACCACCGAAACGTGATTGGTCGGTTGAGGAGAATCCTTGGCAATCGTCAGATATGCAATAAAGAATCAAAATGAGTTTGCCTATAGTAGTAGCTAAGCAAGACGGATAACACTAGGAGGTGTCGATTTCGCGGACTAAGACGGATAATGGAAAACGAAAGTAGTCTATGGACAACACTAAGAGGTGTCGATTTCGCGGACTAAGACGGATAATGGAAAACGAAAGTAGTCTATGGATAACACTAGGAGGTGTCGATTTCGCGGACTAAGACGGATAATGGAAAACGAAAGTAGTCTATGGATAACACTAAGAGGTGTTGATTTCGCGGACTAAGACGGATAATGGAAAACGAAAGTAGTCTATGGATAACACTAGGAGGTGTCGATTTCGCGGACTAAGACGGATAATGGAAAACGAAAGTAGTCTATGGATAACACTAGGAGGTGTCGATTTCGCGGACTAAGACGGATAATGGAAAACGAAAGTAGTCTATGGATAACACTAAGAGGTGTCGATTTCGCGGACTAAGACGGATAATGGAAAACGAAAGTAGTCTATGGACAACACTAAGAGGTGTCGATTTCGCTGACTAAGACGGATAATGGAAAACGAAAGTAGTCTATGGACAACACTAAGAGGTGTCGATTTCGCGGACTAAGACGGATAATGGAAAACGAAAGTAGTCTATGGATAACACTAGGAGGTGTCGATTTCGCGGACTAAGACGGA
The DNA here is from genome assembly GCA_947846245.1 of Cerastoderma edule. Classification (NCBI taxonomy): domain Eukaryota; kingdom Metazoa; phylum Mollusca; class Bivalvia; order Cardiida; family Cardiidae; genus Cerastoderma; species Cerastoderma edule. Next base: position 37,286,362 of record OX401409.1, read on the forward strand.
TAATGGAAAACGAAAGTAGTCTATGGATAACACTAAGAGGTGTCGATTTCGCGGACTAAGACGGATAATGGAAAACGAAAGTAGTCTATGGATAACACTAAGAGGTGTCGATTTCGCTGACTGAGTTATATCTCTGCATTACCATAACTATATGCTTGCTTGTGCATCGGTTAACAAGATATCACTAGGTTGAAGCGTGGTATGATAAGAATTTATACAGTGTTGGCTGGAGGGAGTATTTTTTAAAATGCGAAGATTATAGAGTTTTGGAGGATACGAAGGAAATATGGATTGAATTGGTCAAAACAATAATGTCCTCCATTTGTCTTGACTAACTCACATAGTTTATTGCATGGAATTTAACAACATTGATGATAACATTACCACAGCCGCATTATATAATACTTCGACTGATTTTACCATGCTCCGAACTTAACTGCCGAGAGTTCATCGTGTAGCCTTGCATAGAGGGGGACATTCTGTACGCTAGTAAAAGCTGCTCCTTCACAGATGTAAGGAAATAAGGTAGAACTTGATTTCTTTAAAACTATACAGCAGCTTTACCGGTGTATGATTGGCCCTGAACAATACATTCTAAGAGCCTGGTAAAGTTTATAAGGTTATTGAAACCACTGGCCTATAATACACACAATATGAGACATAAAAAGCATTGACTAAATGTTAGAATGTGTGCGCATTTATCTTAACCAAAACGCATTGCAACGGTTTTCAGATATACTGCATAGTTTCAATTGTATATCGTGTACCAATAGAAAAAGTGTATTGTTTCAATGACTTTCTATCTTGATTTTCAAATGTTCTCATCTATTAACAAGCACCTTTAACCCTTTACCAAACACCAAATTTTCGACTGCCCTAAACTGAAAGAGTTTGAAGACGACATTTCAAAATATGATGAAATTTGAAAATAACCTTCCGATAGGGCAGAAAACATTGTGGGAAAAGGAAAAAATCGCTTGTTTTCTAAAGTCGTCTGCAACAAAGCGGTCAAATATCGTTAATGTTTGGGAAAGGGTTGAGAGCTAGTCTGCGTTCCTGTATTTGTCGAACAAGGCCTGTATAGGGATTTCACACGCCGCTCCAGACTCATTGGAATCGAATATAATAATGTGTTTCTACCACTTATCACTTCATCGCTGTTTATGCCAACTTGTCTTTATGCATCTGCGATGAAAAGAGTATCTTTGTTGTTGTTTTTTGTTGTCTAATTGTATTGCTTTGTGTTTGCTTTACACCTCTTCATATATTTACTTAACGACATCCCCGCCAAATATCAAATTATTTTTCTTGACATATCCAGATAGACCAAGTTAAAAGCTCTTTATGGTAATTTGATCTTTCATGTAGCAAAACGGACATTTTTTTCCTTTTCTTTGTATGATACGAGTTCCATCATATTGATCTATATATGGCGACATATCTATTCTAGTATTTAGGGAAGGTAAAGTAGATTCAATCTTATTTAAGCGACCATATTAAAAGTAGGAATATACCCCGTTATAAGACACATCACGGCTTCATACGGATACCAGTCATTCAGAAAGTTACATTTTGGGGAGGGGGGCTTTCTTGATGACAAGTGTCCTGTACTAAGATTGTCTCAGTCTAGATATCTTTCTACCCATCCAGCTTAACTGTAAATATTGTTTAATTCAAACGTCGTTATTATATTACATATAGTTTTCAGAATGAATGTAGCAATAAGTTGTGTCGTTCTAACTAAACCTATTTTTCCTAACTCAAATACATATTTCACAAAATCTCTGTAAAGAAAACGATGCTATGGTAACAATGCATTTGTTCTTTGCTGTCCACATTCAATTCCTCCTGCTCCCCACTTTTCGCAATTTCGGATCATCCGACATCACTTACACTTAGTTGACAACGCTTGACGTGTGTTATGTATTACGGGTCTTAAAGAGGTGACACCAACTAAAAAAAAAATAACTCTTTGGTGCAAGACAAGGCTTGCAGTTTCGTGTCGCCCTCTCCCGGTAAATCATCCGATAGTTTTTAGAGAAGGCAAAGTAGATTAAATCTTTGTTTAACCTTTTACCAAACGCCAAGTTTTCGACTGCACCAAATAGAATAAGTCTGCAGGCGAAATTTCAAAATGTGATGAAATTGAAGAATAATCTTCCGATAGGGCAGAAAACATTGTGTTAAAAGGAGAAATTGCTCGTTAAGAGCAATTTCTCCTTTTACCACCATGTTTTCCAGAGTTGTCTGTAACAAAGTGGTCAAATGCTGTTATTGTTTGGTAATGGTTTAAAGAGGTGACACCTACTACAAAAAACATAACTTTTTAGTACAAGACAAGGTTTGCAGCATCGTGTCGCCCTCTTCTGGTAATTTTCCGATAGTCGGCGCAGTTTGCGGACTAATCAGCCAGTGATAGTGGGAGGAGCCGAGGTATTTAACCGTCTAGATCTCGTGGACTCTCGGCCATTCACTAACCAAACTCCGTCGTGTGCGAGAACAGGACATTTTGGCGGTAAAACAAGAGGAACGAGAGAACCAAACGATTTAAGGTGAGTTCCTGGTGATTTGATCATCTATGCTTTAATTGTTTGTTCTTCGTATAATGTATGTCTTGATTAAGCATTGTCGTATTTCTGATACCTTTTATCAAATGAAACCTGTTTTTAAACTAAGTTTAACTGTTATAGCTAAATCAGAGATATAGATAATATTTATATATCTAATGTCACTGGTAAAGCTAGGTAAAATGGAATTGATGTCATGATGTTATTTGGTTATGCGTTTCCCTTTTGTGCAATCAATTTCGTTAAAGTTGTTGCATTTTTTACTTTGGGAATTTTACAGTCTGTTTCTATTGCATAGACTGAAATAAAAACGAATTTGTTTGAATGGAAATTCACATAATAAGCAGACTCGTGTAATACAAAAGAAAACTAGCTTTTCATCTCATTTTGCATGTTTAATTTGAACTACATTTGAAAAATATTGATGATAGAAAATCAACGTTTTATTCCTCTTTATCATTGCGTTAAGCATCACATCAAAATTCATAACTTCAAGTTGTCATCAATGCAATTTATCCCTTTCACAAACAACAAATTTTCGACTGTCCCAGCTTGAAAGAGTTTGCAGACAACATTTCAAAATGTGATGAAATTGAACAATTTTCTTCAGAAAAAGCAGAAAACCTTGTGGGAAAATGAAAAATTGCTCGTTACGAGCAATTTCTCTTTTTCCCACAATGTTTTCTGAAGTCGTCTGCAACAAAGTCGTTAAATGTCGTTATTGTTTGGGAAAGGGTTAAGAAAGTTTAATATTCATATCTGTCATAAGAAAGTATACTACATTTTTCAGCACTCACCTTTATTATATCAGGTTTTTACAAGCTGCGTGCAAGAGCTTGATTCAGAACAGCCGTTGTTCTTTCACAATTGCTTATCTTAAACAAAATGAAAGCTTAAAGAATGCAAATCTGTTTCGACACTGAAAGAGCTAAAACGGACATTCTTTTGTAAAACAAAAAATAAAACAAAACTAATCTTCCTTCATATATCTTGATACGTTACTGTTCTCCTCTACAGGGGCGTATCTCTAACAAAACCAAAGTCTCAATAGAACATTACTAAATGGGACTATCTCACAAATTGAGATTTAACAATTTAAACTAAATTATCTTCTACCGATAAAATGACAACACAGATTTATGAAGTTACATAAGACTAGAGCATTGCTGACTTTCCAACCCCATTCAAAACCGTACAGAAAATATATAGTACATTTCGTAAACCATGATCTAAACTTAGAATAAGAGTTGGTGTTTTTAGACACCATCGTCATGTGGGTCCTCGGAAATGTTTAACAACTATTGCCACGTTTGATGATTAGTTCCACGAGAAAGAATTCCTTCGTTTGATAATAAACCGTCTGTCCCATATAAAGGCCGACTAACGGACGCGAAGACTCAATTTACATGTTTTATCGAAAACACTGGATTCAGCAACTTAGACGTCAAGAAATTGCAAATGGCTTTTGATTTACTGATAATGATTTTTAAATCAAATTATTAGCGTTTACTACTCACAAAGTACAAAGCGCTGAGCAAATCCCTTTAAAGTTGACGTATGCCAAAACACGTAATACCTGGAGGTGAAATAAGGAAGGAATGATTACCATGTACCGAGTCGGAGCTAAAGAGATACGCAGATGGTGTAAGGAACGTATTCCAAGCTCATTACCACGTTCAACGGACATGTTTGTACCACAATGCAACGACAACACAACTTTTATAAAATGGTTATGACTATCTTCATTTTGTCATTTTGTTTGTGGTTTGTTTGTTTTTTTCATTCTAGAAATCACGCCTTTTATCGAGACTCACCTAAATAAATGTATGCAACCGTAAATTAAGAATTATCATTTTTGAAGACATTATGATATCTGTAACACAAATGTTAACATTTAAAAGAACATATTCACGACAAATATCTTTAGTTTTACAACTTATCATTTTTCCCTACGACCTTAATCAATTAAGAATATAAACGATATCGTATTATATACTTTGTGACAGTCCGTATCAAACATTTTCGAGACTATACGATTCCATATTGTCAAACTCTCCCAAGACCACACAATTTCATTGTGGTATCCATCTGTGAATTTCTGTCAAAATCAGATTTTACCCGGAAAACGGTACCCTACTCTAAAGGTCTCGAAACCAAGAAAGCAGGCGTTCAAAAATAACATGAATTGAAATGCAGAAAACACCTTCTTTTATCGTCCATGAAAATCAAATATTCTTTTTGTAAAAATGTTTCTTTAGTTAAAATCTAAGACAAATTATCTGTTAGTTCATCTTGTTATTCGAAGGATGTGCAAATACCGAAATTAATCAGAAATATAGCTCTTAGGTAATTGGAAAGGTGCGTTCTTATACACCTTGAATAATGAGAAGCTAAGAGAGCCGCGTTTGATTGAAGCGCTCAGATGCGTCTTTTTTATATTTTATTCTTTTTCTTTTTTTTTCGATATAAACTAAGCGCTCAGATGCGCGTCATTTTAGAACGAAAATAGTTAGACTACAAATTATCCACTAGCTATAAACTAAGCCTTCAGAAAAGCGTTTTTTATACCAAGACTAGTAAAACAATATCTGATATGCTCGATTTCAACTAAGCGCTCAGAGGTGCGTTTTCTAGACCGAGACTTTTGTGACGAAAGCTGATCTGCTATGTTTCTCAGTGCTCAGATCATTCGGGACACCTCGGTCATTTCTTAAAATAACCTCGGAGGTAATGGGGAGCCATTTTGAAAGTAGGCCATTGAAGGGCATGTCCGTTTGCAATCGTATCTACTCGGCAATCCCCGACACAAGCCGGGGATTACCGAGAAGAAACGATTGAGAAAATATGAAACAAAGATGTGCTGATATGATAATCTCTTATGAAAAGATTAAAAGAAAAAACCATTCAATTATGATACATAACCAATTTGTGTGTATTTACATAAATATATAGTGCCTGTGTGCATGTTGTAATCATGTGCGTTATCCGCCGGAAAACAGCCGAATTACCCAAGGATTTTTGGTGTATTCATGAACTGCTTACGATATATCTACATACTTGTGACGGGGATTGCCGAGTAGATACGATTGCGCTCAGATGTGCCTCTTAAAGACCGAGACTAAAAGACGATAACCAATCTGCAAGGTTTGAATCAAGCGCTCAAATGTGCGTCTTAGACCGACACTAGTTAGACGATAACTGATTCGTTAGATTTGAATCAACCGCTCAGATGCGTTTTTAAAACCGATAACTAGTTAGACGATAACTTGTCTTATCGATCTAAATGAAGAGCCTAGGTGCACAATTTTTAGTCTGAGAATAGTTAGTCGATAACTGATCTGCTAGGTTTTAACTGAACGATTAAATGCGCATCTTTTAGACCAAGACTAGTTAGATGATAACTGATATTCTCGGTTCGATTTTTTTGACGATAACTACTAGGTTTCGAAGCGCTCAGATGGGCATCTTTTCAAACCGAATCTAGATAGACGATAACTGATCTGCTCGGTTTGTATTAAGCGCCCAGAGCTGCGTCTTTAGACCAAGAAGTTCTTGACGATAAATGATCTGCTAGGTTTCGAAGCGCTCAGATGGGCATCTTTTAAAACCGAAACTAGATAGACGATAACTGATCTGCTCGGTTTGTACTTAGCGTTCATAGCTGCGTCTTTAGACCGATATTTTCTTGACGATAACTGAGCTGCTCGGTTTGTATTAAGCCCTCAGAGATGCGTCTTTTAGACCGAGACTAGTTATGCGATTGCTGATATGCTCAGCTTAAATCAAGCGCTCGAATGTGCGTCAATACAGACAGCATGATCATGTAGCCTCTAACCTAGCCCATCGAATTGAAATTGATTTCAAATCGAGGGGCTATGTTAGAGCATCAAAGGTATCCAGTATACAGTAAAAGGGTATTTTCCCTGAACAAAAGTTTCCTACCGGTTTTGTATAGTCACATTTTGGAAAATGTCGGTTTTAATAGAAAGTGTTCTTTTGAATGGTATCAAGATAAATATTTTGAGTAGAGTTAATTTATCGAATGCCATTAGTTTTCCACGAGAAAACATCGTATATATCAGGCGATATGAGATGTCTAGGATTTACATTACTCAATGTGAAAGCTCGTACTCTAACAATGCATGTAAAATGGGAAAAAAATTCATACAATTAATACCAAATAAAAAACTTTAATGAAATTGCCAATATTTGTCTGCCTGTGTTTCTGCAGTTTTATTACTTATTCTGTGATAACTTATCTGAACAGAAACTACAAACAATTTCTTTTTAATTCGACATAAGTTTCCAGCTCTGTGTATGGTAAAGGACTTAAAAGTAACATTTATTAAGAGAATCAATCCGCTCCTAAATATCAAACTTCGTGACGGCTTCATTTTGAAAGCAGCAAAGGCAAAATTAGATTTGAAAAATACCTTTCATTTGTTAAATTTGGCATAAACCATTGTGACAAGAGGATGGATTACTGCATATGTGCTGCAAAAATAAAAACAAATAATAAAAAAAAAACATTCCTTTTGTGTTATTGCGAATAAAACACAAATAATTAAAATGTTCACTTGCCTATTAGAAGCAACGTACCAATGCGTAACATGCGATATGTCTTTAAAGACTTCTGTCACATACAAGTCAAAGTAGCATATTCCAGAGTAAGGGATATATCGAAGCATGCTTTATCTTTAACATTCTACCACATCCGCCATGAGGCAGCCATTTTTACGACGACGCGTTTATGTTTTAATATTCGGCTCACGAACATAGGATGAAGAACGCGATGTGTTAGAAATAATGTTCCAATTGACGTCTTACAAATGGCTTGTGAAAGATTCTATTGTGGCGGTCGTTTGTATACTAGTGCCGTATGGGTGTGTTTCATTCTTTACAGATTTCGTGTGTTTAATACTAAACGATTTGATAATTCAATCCAGTGTACGACAGGGATTGACATGACTTGTATGAATTAATAGCAAAAGCAATCAATTAAACTACTTTTGGAAAGGTTGAGTACAATAAAAAAATCAATATGTTGTGTTTTACAGTTTATGTAAAAAGAAATATGTTAGAAAACAACGCAATTTAAAGAACCACGCTATCGAAAGATGGATGTGATAATTACCTTTGTTTTAACGACTTAGGTATTCATTTTAACTGCGGCTATTAGGTGAGAATACATTATTAAATCTTTATTGAAAAGATTGTTTCTTTTAGATCTTGCGCCGTTTTCAATTATTCTAAATCAGTATCTATCTACAAGCCATATTGTTCCGAAATAGATATTTTAATTTGTATTTTGGGTTTTCTTCTTTAACCCTTTCCCAAACAATAACGACATATGACAACTTTGTTGCAGGCGACTTTAGAAAACATTGTGGGAAAAGGAGAAATTGCTCGTGACGAGCAATTTCTCTATGCCCAACAATGTTTTCTGGCCTATCAGATGTTTATTTTCCAATGTCATCACATTTTGAAATGTCGTCTACAAACTCTTTCAATTTGGGACAGTCGAAAATTTGTTGTTTGTGAAAGGGTTAAGATCGGTCATTAACAAGTGGACTATTGTCGGTATATTGGCGAATATCCATTGTCGAATTTCATGATTAAAAGAGACACATAAAAGGGATGGAAGTAATAGAACTATGTAATATCCTCGTAAGGTTTGGATTAAAACAGAAATAAAATCTAATTAGTCTCAATTTCCTTTCTTTGATTAGAAAAGGTATTTAAGGAAACATCTTCTTAAGGTGTGGACCTGTCGAAAATAGATCAAATCTGCCTTGGAATTAAGTATGTTGAAATGCCATTGTCTGTTATACTACCAAAAATATGGGTGTATACCAATTAAGCTAAGATTTCGGGGGCTTTATGAGTATTGCTTCGAAAAATAAAATGGAAAGCCAACTATTTCCTGCGACAGTTTATTGGTTCCGTCTTAATCAATTGCACGTGTTACCGTCATATGATTTGTCAGCTTTTAACTCAGTCAAATAGTGGCCAAGCAAAAGTCATTATGAGTTGTTTTGTGTCAACTTGAGCTGAGCAATCTCAATGCATTAACCCCTTTCCCAAACGACAAATTTCCGACTGTCCCAAATTGAAAGAGTCTGCAGACGACATTTTAAAATGTAATGAAATTCGAAAAATATTCTTTAGATAGAGCAAAAAACCGTGCGCGGGAAAAGGAGAAACTGCTCTTAGCGAGCAATTTCAGCTTATCCCACAATGTCTTCTTAAGTCGTCTGCAACAAAGTGCCAACAGTGTTTGTGTTAAAGATGACTTTAGATATAACAGAGTATAGACACATGCTGAGGAAAGATGATATGGCGTCAAATCAAGACAAATGCCGTTACGATAACACATATCCTATACTATCTCTTTTTTCTTAACTTTAATTTCTTTTTTCCATTATCTTTTTGTCTTTTTCTCTGCCTTCTTTTCTTACTTCTTGTTTTCTTGTCACTTTATTTCTTATTTTCTTTGTTTACATGTTCTTTATTGATACTTTTGTATTAACCATTACACTGTTGTTTAAAAAGGAAATAAAGCTTTAAAAAAAAAAGACAAATGCCGTTATACCTTAAGTTTCACTGTTCCAAGAAGCTCCAACCTGTTCACTTTACTAATTATTATTAGAAAGCGGTGACTAATACCACGTACGTAGAAAGAACCAATTGTTTTAAGGTTCCAAGCCTATTAATCAAACAATCCCTTTTTGCGTTCTATCATATTGCGAAACTGTCTACTTAGAAGAGAACAATGATCTCAATGAATGATTGTCATCTTTGAATTTCTTTATCGTTTGTACTATATACCTGTGATGTGTTTGTTAATCAAATATTACCCTAACTATACCTTTGTTCATATTTTATATGTAGTAACATGCGTTTTGTAATATGACAAAGTGTGTATAAAAGCTCAACTGAAGTTCAAATGAAAATATACCATGCTTCATGCGTCGGTATGAGACCAACACTTCACTCCAGACGAATTGAATCATTTTTATTCTGTTTTGATGTAATCCAGTCAAATCAATGTTTATGACTTTCACATATGTTGGGAAGTGCTTTTATGTTTCTGATTGAATTAAACATATTCCGAATGAATTTTCTCGCTTTTAAAATCTTTTATGCAGATCTTTGGTACAAAACAACACATGCAGAGGTTTAAATTTGAACAAATTTAAGTTTTTGATTTTTATAGATGAACTTCGCTAACTGACTTGGCTTATACTTCATATGACGATGAAAACATTTGAAATATGCGAACATTGGACGGACGAATCTAATGTTTGTTTGAGTTTACGATTGTATTTAAGTTATTGGTGATATGGACATTTGGTATGTTTGTTTGGAAATTCATGCGTCCACATGTCTATTATGATATATGATCACAATTTGTAATGAAAGAATCTTAACTTAGATGTGGCAATGGAGAAGTTCTTGAAACATGCACAATGTGATAAGGATGAATGTCGTCCTCGTATTTTATAGGCGGACTCTATAGGGGTAGCCGTCTACAAAATTAGATTTAAAGAATCACAGACAAATATAAAATTGTTTCCCGCGCACGTATTTGTCTCGAAGGTAACCAAAACTTGATTATAAAAAGAACGCTTCGCATTCACCCGATACCTTAGGTCCACAGCTGCTTCATTCGATACCATCTTGCCTATCGTGCCATTAGTTCGAACAGGATGTTGATCCAGACTGGGCTTCTGGCCTCTTCATATTCCCTGCCTGGCGCGGGGTAAAACGAACGGCCCAGGAGTCCAGTCTAGTCGTCGATCTCACATGGCGTCGGCGCGGTCTAATTTCCCCCATCTCCATTTCCCATCTCCACCATGCTTAATACCCTAACGCAGAGAAAATGCTCATAATTCGTAAATGCTCGTGTTGGTTTTGCATTTGAACCATTTCGTCACAATTAATTTAGAGTGGTAAAAGTGACTGTAGTTCAATCAATGAGAATAGATGGTTGGTGTCTTTGAATAGGAAATGTTTTCAGGCAAGGCTTAGGAATATTATCCGGTGAGTCGAAGGCAAAACGGATAATAAACCGAAGACGAGCCCGATAACTTTTCCCATTCAAATACACCAACCATCTTATCTAATCTATTTATCCTGTAACCTTTATGTATTCTTTCAAACAAACAAGATGTAATTAAAACACGAGAATAAAGGGAAAATAAGCAGAGAATGATGTAAACATGACGTCATGGCATTCTTATGACGCCATGATCCGTCACGTGCATGTGTTATATTGTTAGTGCCGGATATCACAAATGTTATACGGTACCTAGTTATCAGTCCCTAAATGACACTAGTGACAGGATAAAACACAAACAAAACACATTTAAGACATACAAGAGAAGCCAAAACAACCGCACAGTATAAACATTATATATACCTTAAACATAACCGAACGCCACTATGTTTATAGTTTCATTACGGCTTCTTTGGTGTTCTAAAGATGATAGACAAAACTATTGTTTCATGCTAGAAACTCGAAAATGACATAATGATCCACTAAAGACAGTCAATCCACGGCGTATACGTTCTAAAACATGAGTTATAAACTTGATTCTACGCAATTAAAACATGCAAATATCTGATAAAACATTATGACAAAATGAAGAGATGACATGATACAAGAGATTCATTCAGTCTGCTATGACGCTGTCAACATGATTTGCAAAAACTCACTCTTCATACTTATCTAACAAAAGAGTGATAAAACAATCGAGAGGTTCGTTGTATTTTTCATAAGATAATAATTATAAACAATGATACCGAAACCAATATTAACAACACGCATGATAATGATATAAATGATAAAAAAAATGATGAAAAAGATACCGTATTTGAAGTATTTTTGAGAGACATTGCAGACTGATGACACAGCGATATGCGAGCGACGTGCGATTTGTAGGTAAGAAAACAATGATAGAACGATTTTTCTGAGACATATGGGAGAACATTGGTGTTACGATCCGTTCGGACATTTCTTCTCCGTTCTTTGGTATGTACGATGGACATAGAAAAATGATACCTTTCGTGATTTGTCTGGAGGTACTGCTTAACCCTTTCCCAAACAACAAATTTTCGACTGTCCCAAATTGAATGAGTTTGCAGACGACATTTCAAAATGTGATTAAATTGAAAACTATTCTTCAGATAGAGCAGAAAACCTTGTGGGAAAAGGAAAAATTGCTCGTCACGAGCAATTTCTCCTTTTTCCACTATGTTTTATAAAGTCGTTGTTGCAACAAACTAGCCAAATGTCGTTATTGTTTGGGAAAGGTTAAGGTAGAATACCCTTAATCTGCCATTTTGAAACTCTTTCTTTCGTCGAATTACGTCGGTCGTTCTCGGTATACATCGATCGGTGCCGGAACTATTCGCTTTTCACCGAATAGATCAGCCCACGATTTTCGTTAGTTAAAACCAACATTCCCTCTTACATCAATATTGGGCTTTGATATACTGCATAATTAAACACCATTGGAAACCTCACCCTGAGACGCTTCCAATGAAGTGTTACATGACAATATTGTGTTTTCGTTTATGGCACTTTTCATATTTATCAGTTTCGACTTCCGCACACATTTTTCTCAGGCTGTTTAGTAAAATGGTACCCAGGTTCCTTGTGATCATATGGTGGTGATGGTCGATAAAGACAAGATTGTGTTGGAATCTGTAAAGTAGTGTGACTGTGAACATTTTTCTTCATTGTTCAGCCGTTTGCAAATTGAGTCTTGTGAGAATTTGTTTGACACTGCTGGTATATGAGAAGTATTTGAGTAAATCTCTTACAGCTGACATTTAGATTTGTTCGATCTTATATACGAGATGTATTTGTTAATGACTTAGTGACTGTGAACATTTGCCTTCGTTGGTTTAGTGTTTTTCAATTAAGTTTTGTAGGCATTTGAGTAACACTGCAGGTATATGAGAAGTCACTAAGTACATATCTGGCAGCTGACCTTACGATTTGTTCAATTATGTATACGAGATGTATTTGTCAATGACTTAGTGATTGTGAACATAAGTCTTCGTTGATTTAGTTTTTACCAATTGATTTTTGCAAGCATTTGAGTGACGCTGCTGGTATATGAGTAGTCTTTGAGTACATATATGGCAGCTCACATTTGAACTTGTATAAGAGATGTGAGTGTCAATGACTTTATTACAGGAAGAAACCCAGTTAAACGTTATCAAAGTACTCAAGGCCCCTCCATTATGGAATATTGGGGCTAACCCTTAGAATGCTGGGTGATTTTCTAAAGATAGATTTTTGTGTCGTATATCTTCCAAACCCTTAAATGTCTGCTTAATTTTAATGAGGAAAGATATTCAGAGTATCAGACAGGTTAGATCACAGGCCAATCGCCAATCTATTGGCGGCAGGCCTGGATCAAATCTGTTTACATAAGCATGAAGTCGGTTCCAGCACTATAAGTGTTAAACGACGATTATCTATGCTAGCGCAAGCTATTTCCCAAGACAGAATCAATCTCATTTTTATAGATGTCTGGTGACATATTAAACGATCGTATCATTTACACTACTCCTCCATACACGGTTTTGTGATCGGACAACATTTAATGAAATAAGCAAACGAATTTTCATATCCATCGAAGCTAACAATCGTATCTTCTCGGAAATCTCCGGTCTATGAATACACCAGATATTCTGGGAATACTCGGCTGATTTCCGCCGGATAACACACTTTTTTACAACAAATTACACACAGGGACTGAATAGTATGTAAAATCACACAAATTGGTTAACTATTACATTTGAATGTTGTTGTTTTTTACTAATTCCATTAAAACTCATCATATAAACACGTCTGTGATTCATGTTTTCTCAAACATATCTACTTTGGTTGTGTTGTTCTGTTTTCTTTGAAAACAACCTAGTTGAATGATTTAAAACAGCACACTTCGTTACATGCGCGTTTGTAATAAAATGTATTAACTGTTGGTATGGATACAATTATTCTCAAAAAGAAAAGGAATGGTTGTGATAAAAAGAGAAGCTACACGCAACAAACAACATCTTTTTTAATGGCTAGGTATTTTTGATGTATTACGAGTACCGAAATATGACTGACACTACATCGTTGCGTTGACAATGATCAGCGTTACAATAAAGAAATCTTCTTGCGGATCGAAATCGGCTAAATACTAGTAACAAACACCTCCCTTTAGTTATTTTCCTACCATCAGCCTGTATGACGAAAAATCATTATTCTATGTTTACCTTTAAGATCGTAGTACTATTTTTATATGTTTCTCAGAAAAAATTACCACGAAGCGAAGAAGACTTGTTAAGGACTCTAAGATTCTATTTTATGTGAGAGTGAACGGTTCACTAAAAATACATGTACATGTACTTTTCTTTTGAAAGGAAACATAGGAACATTCGTCCAAACACTTAAGTTCGTATGCCAGTTTATTCATATGAATTGTACATGTAACCTTATTTCATGTGGGTATACATTTGTTGACATCAAGAAAGTGCATGTTGAGTTCCCAATCTTAAAACTGACATGCATTTCATAACACAGACACATTGCAGTCGACTACCACATTGCAGAGGTCTCTTACCTCAGACGACAAACCAAACAACAAACATTCGCGAGTCTTCTTACGATTGAACGCAATGTTAAAGCCTGTTCGGGGGTACAAATTGGTTGGAATTAATTAGCGGGAATTCCTTAACCGTTCTTATTCGATAAACACTACATGTACATTAGATTATGTAGCGTGATTAAAGTGAAGCATTGACTCACAAGCGCTCAGGATTACCCTTTACCAAACGTTCTTGGTAAAAGGCCTCTTCTTGTGTAGACGATTTTGTTTTTGGCTAACTTGCTGTTAAAGAAGAACATTCTCTCATAAGAAGCGTCTCCTTTTATACATAAGCTATCTTTCCGTTAAGATAAATATTGTCTTATATCAAAACAACCTATGTTGGTTGTCTTCAACGAGAATGTCTGCTTTTTTAACATTTTGTTTGGTAAACAAAAATAGCCATGAAAAGAAAAAAATGTTTGGACTGTTACATTGAACCAGTTGACCAAAGCACAATTAAAATTCTCTGTGGCAAAGAGAGCAATGCATATAGATATAAATGTTTGCTTTATGCGTCGATGCAAAATATAACTTGCTTTGGGGTATAGGTGAAGTGTACATTTGATATATTTTTGACAGTGGTCTTCACGCTTATGCGACATATTTCTTTGAGGGGGAGGAAAACCTTCAATTATTCATTCAAGAAGAGATTCATTTACTTGATAATGAAATCACGATTCTTAATTGTCTCTGAGACGTACTTTTCGACACACTGGCCTAACGAATATCCATCCTCCCACAACCCATCGAATCCAAGCGGATTGCCTTATTTACGATGTACTGTAAGTCTGTTAATTGGAACCAAAACGTTGTACCTCTATTCACTGAGTGATACTGTATCGCTGCATAACATCAAAAGACGATTCCATTTAACCCATTACCAAACAATAACAATATTTTACCACTTTGTTGCAGACGACTTTAGAAAACATTGAGGGAAAAGAAGGAATTGCTCGTTTTTCACAAGGTTTTCTGCTCTTTCTGAAGAATATTTTTCAATTTCATCACATTTTGAAATGTCGTCTGCAATCTCTTTCAATTTGGGATAGTCGGAAATGTGTTATTATTGGGAAGAAAACATTTTGGGCACGAGCAATTTCTCCTTTTCCCACAATAATTTCTAAAACCATCTGCGACAAAGTGGTCAAATGGTCTTTTTGTTTTGGAAAGGGTTGATAATCGGAGATAAAGCTCATAAATCGTTCAAATATTGACACACAAATATACCCACCATAAATGGTTGTTTTCCTTTGACATACTTGAACCAACAAAGCCTGCGTTTCAACCAACAATGCCTATGTTTCTGAATGGTATGCATTTATATGTATTGTATTAATAAGCCCGTTTGAATTGAACGAATGTCGTCGATGAAGCAGTATCCAGTCATGTGACAGAACGAAGCGGCCAATTTGGTAATTAAGCAGGGAGTGACACCTTCCGGAAATTGCCGTTTTAGGTTTCCGCATCCGGTAAAGTACCGAAGATAATGCGCGAAAAAATGTCAGGGAAAAGGTTCGGATGATATTCAATCCTATTTCCAGACTTCGAATATGTGGCTTTTCTGAATTAGACACAGTTAAGATTTATAAAGAAATGACAGTGGTAAAAAGACAGTTTTCATATTATGTGAAAATGACTGATCCAGACATCAAACTTTATAGTAAAACATCATTTATTTCCGATGATTATTGCAGGTAATATATTCACCGCTTGATCGTGTCAAGAACGAGTTTCGAGTGGATATTTATTTATATAGTACCTTTGAATGAGTGAATATTTAGAGCAATATAATGCAATTTATCTTTAGGTTATATCATTGAAGGAGGTGCATCACAAGACATTTTCACCAAATACAATTACATCTAAAGAAATCGATGCCGATCGGAACTCTTCGGCAAATTCCGATATTACCGAGAGCTACCGAAAGGGACGGACAGTATTTGGTGTCACCATGACACGAGAATGACCAAGAGTAGATTCTGAATTTTAGCGGATCAAGTGTTGGATGCAATTATGCTCGTGGTAAACGGCAGGGTCGAATTACTAGAACGACGTTTATTAATTTGTGGGCGTTTTCTTGTCATGAAACCCATATTAATAGTTACGAAACAATCGAAGTCTTCGTCGCGTTTCAGCCACATAATGTTATCTCCTTAATATCACAACACTAAATAGATTCCTTTCTTTTATACATATGTAGTAGAAGACCTTATACAACATTGCAGTTTAATATAGATTGTTTACAACAATGTAGTCATAACACAAAGGAAGCGCTATTTATGTCCTGAGGAAAATAGCTTATTGTTGTTTTTTTTCCCTTTTTTGAGGGAGGGGATCAATCAAGAATTCAAAACGTGGAATGTTTTAAGTTACGTAACACAAAACTGTAACAACAAGTCCTTTGATACTCTACATATGTTATTCTGGTCGTCCGAGTACAAGTTTTAACAATAAGCAGACATACAAGCATCTTAGCATGCGGTTTTAGGAGTTTAATGAGCAATATGGCAGCCTGCTTGGATTGAACCTCGCTGCTTTATGAGCTGAAAAAAAGCAATGTGGTCGGTCTGATATAAAAAATAATTTCGTCCAGACAATAGTCAATACACCAGACAATTAATTGACAATATCATATTATATCTATTTTTTTTATCCAACCACGCGTCGGAGTCTAAACAAGTCTTTTGATATAGGTCTTTATGTATCTGAGATGGATTTTCGTTTTGAGATTCTTTCGTTTCAATTCACCCACTTCTTAACCCTTTCCAAAACAATAACGACATTTGACCACTTTGGTGCAGACGATTTTAGAAAAAAGTCGGTATTTGCAATTTACGATTTTTTACCCAACAATTACTGAATCCAAAATCCTCCCTTTAATATCATTCTTTGGTCAATTCACTGATACCGAGCATTATGAGTGGTCCAATTTGGAAGGAAATGTAATTATATCGTTAAGACGCAAAATGTGTTGCATTCAGTGAAAGCCATAGCGACCATGGATTATGTATTTAAGGTGTATCACCCCTGATAAACAAACCTTTTCCAATGCTTCTATACATACTGCACCTACAATAACAATACAATTCAAAGAAGTGATGAAACAATGACCATATTGACACAGCATTTTAAGGTATAAGTCGTTGCTATTTCCCATTTTCATTTGTGAAGATCTTCAATGTGACAAAGATTCATAAAGTTACTACGATTCAGTGTTGAGATGTGAAGCATTCTAATCAGGGATCATAATCCTAAAGTAAGATCATTTATAATATATGTTTCTACATATACATATGTACTATCATTATTTTATACACTTTTTTTCTAATAAATATATGACTTTGATTGAAAGAGATTGATGACGAAAGTTGATGTTAAGAAGAATACCCATAATCCGCCATTTTGAAACTCATTCATTCGTTGGATTAATTTCGGTCGTTCCCGGCATACATCGGTCGGTGTCGGAGCTGTACGCCTTAAACCTAATAGTTCCGGCTTCAACTGATGTACACCGGAGAGGACCTAAGTTATCCGACAAAAACGATTTTTTTAAATGGTGTTTTTTTGGTATTCTATCTAAACCCACGTTAATTCTGTAATATCTTTCAATTGGACTCATACGTAACTACTGTATTTTTGAAGTAAAGGATAAATCTTGTGCCTGAAGAATCTTGGGATGAGATTTTTATGAGATAATGTCTTAATGCATCTAAATGACACATCGAATATCAATCAACGCGTCATTTTATTCCACTTAATTGGAAATCTAATAGCTCGCTGCATTTTAACTTCTGGTGCGTTTTTAATTCCCTTCATTGCTAATGGAATTATTGAGACAAAAAACCCTTTTCGACAATGTGGACGTTTTAACGTTTTATCTGCTCTTTTGAAAATCGTTGCCGTCTGATTGTCAGAATTACAAATTATTCGAATGTCACGGATATTGAGCGAAAAAGCACCAAATGTATCAAATCAATATTAAATCTAAAAGATTTTTCCTTCATAATTCAGTCAGTATCCCCATACAACACAAACTAATGCATTTTTTTGTATTGGCATCAATGTTGGATACAATGGGTGTGTATAACATTTATACGGGTAATTGAGCATATCATTGCTATTGGAAATTAAGCATGATAATTATGGAAACCAAACATGAATATGTTTTTAGAAAATATACATCTAATGTCCCAATTAAATGCACAAAGCAAAACCTGGTATTGCTTTATGTTCATTTGCATATGCATTACTGGATATTGTGCCACGTGTTATACACAACAATACTAACGCAGTCACGGCTTCAAACTATTTATACATATAAAGACACATGTTAACATGCCTGAAATTGCACTTTAATGATTGAATGCTATCAATTGCTTCAACTGATGGTGCAATAGGAGTGACTAGAATACGATTTTTAAACATTTATGCATTTCAAAAGTATTAAGTAAGGAACAAAATCTGCCAGGCTGAACATTGTGGGGACGCTTTTGATCGTCTGTCGTTCAAAGCACCCCCGTGCCCCGATTCGTTACTTGTGGTTTAGCCTTGGGGGCTGGGTACCGTTTTACTTAACATTTTACGCTTAAGATTTGCGCAAGTCTAAAACAAAGAGTCCTCTTATTGCAATAGAGGGCGAAGCAATATTTCAAAGTAACACATCATTGGAATCGTCTCTCCGACACGCTTCCAATGACGTGTCACATTGCAATATTGTACATTCGTTGAAGATGCTATCCATGCTTATCAGTTATGACTTACGCAAAAAATTTCCGTAAGTTGTATAGTATATCGGTGACCTGGCCCATGCATACCTGCATTAGGCTAGTGCAGGGTACAGTCACGGCCAAGGCCACAGATTATTTGTGGTTATGTGGTAAACTAGATACATTTTCAATGTGAGGTTATACCTTCTACCACGTCTCTTCCGCCATGGTAAACTAAACGTGGGATGCTGTCGTAACCACGTCCTTTTATTAAGTTAAATCAAAGACGCATTTGTTCGGTCCAATCTACTCTATTCAATCACATTTCTGCCATAAAAAGATTTTATTATTTCGAGCTATGTTTAGCAAGACAGAATGGAGAGAATATCAGACGGAATTGCGGCTAATGGCACACCGATGGTTTTCGCCTTCATGTCGGCGCTTTTTACGAGCTGAAACACTCGACAGACTCCAGTTTGATATATAATTTTCTTTTTGTTTTTACTTTTTCGTTGAAATGAAATATCTAGAGACTGTCACTAAGAAAATCTGAAATAGATGCTTCAGATAAATTTATGATTCCGTGTATCTCGATGGTTTTTTTTTTTGTTGTTTTTTTTACATGATGATGGTCTATTTCACATCGGTTTCAACTAAAAATGTGTCACATAATGCGAATGACAATTTCTTGCAACTTCTTAAAGGATATACATGGTACCAAACGTGCAAAGCAAACCGTTTTCATATAAGTATAAATGGTTTTCGATATTTTCAAGTGATCGTTTTGTTCATTGAAGACCTTGTGTTTTATAACCTTTCAAATCATACGAAACACATTATCGGTGATAATCACCAGGACTCTACATTGCTCTATTTTGGGAACCATTGTTCCGCTTGTAAAAAAAAAGGATGGTCTGTCAATATGAGCCCCCATTCCGTGTGAAGAAGGGGTTGTAATTGGATATAACATGGTGTATTACCCCTGTCTGTGACAGTATTATGATATATCTGCCAATGGGGGATTGCACTGACGAGATGTAATCATTTTCATAAACATTGATCAAACCTGGCTGTCCATTCTACATTAACACAGGAGAAAACATTCCCGAATTTTTATTTTCTTTTTGTTTTATACTTCACACCATATTGTCAATGGTAGAGACACTTGTTTTATTCTCGATTGCCCCACATTTTTGATAATAGGTTTTACCCCTTTTTCTCAAATTTCATGCTTTGACACTCTGGCTGCAAAAGTACGAAATACACTTTATCCTGTGAATAGTGCAATTTTGGGACCGATAACTAGGTATCGTATAACATTTGTGATATCCGGCACTAACCATATAACACATCCACGTGACAAATCATGATGTCACAAGAACGTCATGACACAATTCGTGTCTTTGAATAGGAAAAGTGATCGGGCTCGGCATCGGAATAATATTCAGGTAGGACGCCTTGCCCGATAACATTTCCGATTCACGACACCAACCATCTATTCTCTATATACCGGATAATTGCTGGAGACAAGCAACTTCTTCATGTTTACAATGTTTTTTAACAAATGTCTGATGAAATGTATGAGAGGAAGGGGTACATGTATCTAATTGAATGACCAAGTATCTAAACTAAGTTATAGCAATCTTTCGCAGCCACAGTATGGGTTTATTGGCTTTATCTAAAAAATAAGAAAGGGCACAACCGTGAAGATAGAACACATTCGATGTTTCTTACATAGGCGTAGGAGCGCTTTCAACACTGTGGGGGGGCAACTTCAGATGAGGACCGGTCTAAGAATAAATGTTCCTAAACTCTCTCATGACTAATCATGCGTCTACCAATTCAATATCATTGAATGAATTAAAAGAAAGCGTATGAAATTGTGTATCTTAGTTAAGACAAAATAACCAAAAGAAAAAGAAAATAAGGTAGGCCAAGACTCGATCTTACGCGGAAAACATATTGTACTGATATTAACAAATAGTGACAGTCACCATGCTGTCACAGCCACGACTTCGTCTACAATTCCGAACAGAAAATGACTATATTTAGATACAATATAGAGTCTGACTGCTTAGAGTACGTTTTGCATCACTGTTTTCGTTAGTCGAAACTACTTTCCGTGAGCTGAGATTTCATTGGATAAACCCGATGTATTCAGATTGCCATTTGCGATGATGACGTCAAAATGTTTTGGTTATTGTTCGTAACAAAAGGCGAATTGGTATTAAATAAAGCACAAAATACACTTTTATATTAATTTTGCTGTTAAATTCCATTTCTTTCATTTTTTCTTTCCAAAAATCTTCATCTTCCATTGTGAATATTGGGGGGCCAAAGTATACTCTGCCCCCCCCCCCAGTCTGGATATTGGGGGGGGCCGGGCCCCCCCTGGCCCCCCGGCTCCTACGCCTATGTCTTACAGTTATCATAGGGAGTTTCTAGACTAACGTTAAACAGAGATTTAACAACTCTGTCATAGAGGAGTTATCGGACGTCTTTATCCGGTGCAGGAACAATTAGGTTGGCAATTAACGAACGATTCTAAGTGAAGAGAAGTCCATTGGGATGGAAGTACAATTGCTCATTGCGAAATTTGTATTTCTAATTTGTCACAATTAATTCTTCGTTAAGGCTGTATTTGCTTAAGGCATTAAAAAGATAAACCTCTAAACAGTTGATGGTATGTATGCCTTTTTATCCATATTGGTAACGTTTTCGACAAAATGTTTAAAAGTTGTCTGCTCCAAATATTTGAATATATTCATCAGATTCACAGTATCATGCCATTAAGGGAACCTATCATTTCGTCTACACCCATTTCGTCTACAAGTCAAATTCCCATTTCGTCTACACCCCTTAAATGTATCAATTTCCATTTCGTCTACAGGACAAATTTCCCGTTTACAGGACAAATTTCCCATTTCGTCTACAGTTTAAAACAAATATTTTAAGTAACTTAAAGTCATACAACTGATTAAAACGTTTTAAAAAGATAGTCACATTTGATCTTGATCTAAACCATTTTTCAAGCAAGTCTGTGATAATCTTGAGAGATGTAATTTACACTCAAGTTACTTCATATATAGACTTTCTTCTTCTTCTTAAGTTATATTACATAATAATATAAAACTCAGAATCTCATTTGGCTCTACACTGTATGACTTGGATCTTGAACATAAATAGTTAAGTATAGATCCGAACCACGGATGGACCTTAAAATGCCTACATCTGATCTGGATCTGCATAATTTGCAAGCAGCATATTGATGAAAGTAGTGTAGACAAATCTCAGTTCAGTTTAACCCTCTCCCAAACAATAACGACATTTTACCACATTGTTGCTTCATCACTTTTTGAAAAGTCGTCTGCAAACTCTTTCAATTTGGTACAGTCGAAAAGTTGTTGTTTGGGAAACTCAATTTACACTTGTAAACTAGATGGGTCTGAAGAGTTGTGAAATTGGTAAAATGAAGTGTAGACGAAATGGGCATTTTTCGTCTACAGACCAAAATTTATATAGTAGACGAAATGGGCATAGACGAAATGGGTATAAACCGCCAATACAATAACAGATCAGCACACGAAGATTGTAAAAGGGGATATTTCTTATTTGCGCAAAAGTGCTATTTCACCGTAAACAATTGTATCCCAATGCAATTTATCTATAATTCGAAAATCTCTCTGTGTTATCAATCCGAAACAATTTGAAGCTGTCTGCACAGACTATCCATCTAAGACAAGAGCTCTTAAATATATTCGTCCATAGACACGTTCGTACATCTGCAGACAGTTTGGGAAGCCGGGTGACTAAAAGACATATCGTCCTCAATTGGTAACTTGTCTTTTTACCTCGTAGCATATAGTTTATCAGAGTCTTGATATGTATCTTAAAAGGACTATTCCACAGAAACATATTTTTAACTGTCTTAGATAAAATGTGATCTATACGGATTAATTCACAACACAGATCTATAGAATTAGATAATACTACATGAATGATTTGCCTCTCACACCCATCAATAACTATTTGGTCGAAGTATTGTACAACTGTATTAAACTGTTTTAACGATTTATTTTGTAAACAATAATTTATTACTCTAACCTATGAAATAGCCCCAATGGGCATGAGTACTTGGGAACCAGAATACGACATGCGTTGACACTTTTTCTAATCATGTGGCACCAGCAATGTGCGTCATAAAGTAATACCATGGTCATTTTTAAACCTAGTTTTCTATCAAAGCACTGAAGTGCAATAAAACTTATTTCATATTTTCCAAATCAGCAACTCTTAGATTTTGAAATTATAAATGTAATTATTTGTATGACGAAAGTTGTGTTACTCACTCGTTTAACATTTGTTTATCACAGGAGAGAAAATATGTTAAGTAGTCCATTTAATACAACCATATGAGACTGTTTGAAAAGAAAAAGATGAAAGATACGTTAGCCATTGTCTTTCTCCATGTATCTAGAACCAGAAAACATAGAACCATTATCAAAACCTGATGATGGGTGTATGAATGGAATCAAAACATATGCGACACAAACAATGACATAAATGTCCTTTATGACAATTCTGAAAATGGAGAGCTTTCCTCGCCATGACCTAGTGGTAATTTACGACCAGGTTTACAAACATCGTCAGGTTAGCTTATTTACCGACCAGAAAATGTGTGACTGGTCAGAATTGAAAGTAATATCAGACGATAAGAAATAACGCAAACAAGTACAAAATGACATCAGGAAGGAAAAATTGTGACAAAATGATAAATTGCTCGCAAGGGGCAGTTTATCATTTCGTCACAATGATAACTCCAGACATGAGCAACAGATACATAACAAAATAATGTATTACGGAGTCTGGTTCATGTTGTCTGCGTAGAAAGAATGCGCAAAGGGTAATACAACCAGTGCCCATCCATTCCGATAATTTGTTTATATCGTGTCACCGGCTGTTTTTACTGGGAACCAGTCTCCGATGGGGGTTTGACGCATTGTTCCACTGATCGTCTGTTTACATGCCCAGTTACGCGCGAAAAGGTACCACTGGGGAACCAACATTCAGTGAAGCCCAAGATCAGTTGTCATCAGCTGACCAAGTAAATTTTCTGTGACCAAATTTTAACATTTTTGACGAAGGCAATGATGATTTGACGCATTGTTCCACTGATCGTCTGTTTACAAGACCAGTTACGCGCGTGAAAGTAGCATTGGGGAACCAACATTTAGTAAAGCCCAAGATCGTTTGTCAACGGCTGACCAAGTAAATTGAAAATTATGACCGGTAAATGGGAACAACAACGGACGAAGGAGTACTTTCTGTGATCAAAGTTCAACATTTTTGACAAAGGCAGTGGCTGTTTTTACTGGAAACCAGTCTCCGATGGGAGTTTGACGCATTGTCCCACTGATCGTCTGTTTACATGTCCAGTTACGCGCGAAAAAAGAACATTAGGACAGCAGCATTTAGTGAAGCTCATTGTTTTTGCTATATCGCACTTTGAAAAATCACCTAAATGTAACTTCGTGTAATTAGTACCAGAAAAATAGATAGATGTTGTCATCGTTCGACCAAGTACGAGGAATATTAGTACATGTAAATGGGAACAACAACGGACTAAGGAGTATTACAACTCTGCACATTGACTCATGAAATACCTGGAAACATATCGGTGGCTTCTAAAATAAGCGTAAAGCATATACATTTGCTGATTTCGCGAGAGATCAGATACCTTTAACGCCATCAAGGATTTCCTTCTTGCATTACACGCCCTTTACAACCGGAAAAGTGTAACCACAATCAGAATGCAAAGCAGCAAAAGGACCATTTTTACCTGTTGAACATCGTATGCTGTTTGATGGATGTAAATCGTTTTCGGTATCGACAGATGAGCACCGAACCACGTTTTTGACGACAAGCAATCGGAAGCACTCAATCAGCGATATGTATTGGGGACACTTTGTTAAGTAGTCAACAACCTTGGCTATCGGAAGTCTTCGGTAAATTCCGGTATTACCGATTTGTTTCAATCACGATATATGGCATTCCGGAGTATTGTTATGGACTGTTTGGTGTCGAATTGACTATCAAGCATGCAATCTTTGATTTTTTTTTATGTTAACTAAGTAATGTACTACGTGTTTAATCACGTCTGGTTTTCGCAAGGCTTTTGAAATCGATCGGTTTTCATGCTAGCCAAAGTCAAACTCTGATTTGGAAGCATTTGATTGAGCTAAATAAAGATTCGAATATTTGCGGAAGTGTCTTTGTAATGCTACATTAATGATGATTATCATACATTCTCTCGTCTTAATATTCTAACAAAGAGCAAGTCAAAGGACGTCTAGCTGGACTATAACATAATAACATTCGAAACAAATCATAGCCATTAGAGTGTTTTCAGGGTAAACCGATTTCATCAGATGGAGGGCAAACGACTTTAATCTTAAGCAAGTTATCGCAATGTATCTGTGTTATTTTTTTTAAGAATAAAATGACTGTCGTTAAAACAAAACATGGAACCCGGTGCATATGTACTCCTCGTTGAACTTGATAATGCCAAAACGCATTCATTTAAATCAGTTCGCCGAGGAAAGTAATAAAGCATGTCTTCTTTGATCACATATTTTTTTCATAATGTGGCTATCAATAATAGATTGTCAAGATATCATTTTTCACAAAGCTATAGATGTTGCATAGTAACATAAGCCGTTGCTTTCTTTGGGAGCGAAATTAAGAAATAAAGAAGAAAACTTAACAAAGTATTATGACATGGAAATCGCTTGTTTCGTCAAGTCTATTCTGTTATGACAAAGTATTTCACTCAAGAGAACAGTTCGCTTAGATAATTCGTAAAATGAGTAGATAATCGCTTTCCATTTTTTTTTTAAACCCCAACTATTTTTGTTCGATGTAAACGTATAAAGATCGTAGATTATCTGCACGACAGAGCACCATTCCCTCTCCAGACGGTGCTAAGAGGGTTTATCCATAAAGTGACCCAAAGCGAGTATCACACGGGATCAGATAACCCGACGGAATCACGTGATGGGGATCCATTAGTTTACCGATTGTTATTTACGTAAGCGATTGTCTGACATAGTCACGTGATCTGTGCATCGTTTATACCATTGAAGGAATATGATGGTGTCGTCGATTTGAAACTGAAGAATGGTTCGTTATATAGACTCTCTAGGTTAGATTGTTTCCAACTATGATAATATCTAAAGGCTTTGGGTTAATATAGACCAATATACTGCTTCCAATGTTTCGTTACATTTCTGTATTATTCTACTTTAATCTAATGTTACATCTAGATTTCTTAACAGTATTAAACCTGTTCTTTTGCTCTAATCTTCTTCTTTTCTTTTTCGGGCTTTATGTTTTCTAACCATTGCTGTATGTTTTTGATTTGTTACGAGAATGTATAATATATACTATGATGGAATATTGCATTGACCAATGTTGCAACTTATATACCAGAAGGAGTGACCTGTAACTGGGTCTTTGAACTTGAAGCTCAACTCATTTGCTAACTATGATGTGTGCTGTATTTTCATAGTATGAAAGACAAATGGGAATGGA
The DNA here is from genome assembly GCA_947846245.1 of Cerastoderma edule. Lineage (NCBI taxonomy): Eukaryota > Metazoa > Mollusca > Bivalvia > Cardiida > Cardiidae > Cerastoderma > Cerastoderma edule. The sequence goes on from OX401409.1 coordinate 37,312,879, forward strand.
TCGTCAGAAAAAAGTGTGTCTCATTGAATAGTTTCTAGATATTTTGATATCTAACCAGACATACACAGTTTTAAAAGTTTAGCCGTTATCTTTGACTCCAACAAATCAATCGAAAGGGACGACTTTTTTATACATGTATTCTGAAACCGCCTTGTGATTGGTTATCATCAACTAACGAGCTGGACGGCATACGTTTTACTTGTGAGTAACAAAGGTCGAACAAAGAAATATCGTATGTAGCAAAGCATGTGACTAGTTATAGAAGTAGGAACCTTTGTGCCTTCGTGCCTACAAGGCCTGTTTTTAATCAGATAATGAGTTTAAACATTCTTGATCTGTCGCGGCGAAATGTACAATTGGCACACCAGGGAGACCACGCTTATTCTAACGCCTTGAGGTATCTAATCCGCTTCAGCTTGGAATGCTCGCGTCACGGGGTATCCGATTAAAACAGACAAACAAGTTAGATGATCCCTTGCCAATTTACAAAAGCAAGGTTCAATGACACTAATAGAGACAGCACCGCCTCCACATGTATCACGCTCGGTGAATTTATAAAATGCTGTCTTAACCCTTATAATGCTGAGTGATTTTCTAAAAAAAATTGTGTCGTCTGCTTTCCAAAACCTTAAATATCTGCTTAATTTTGGTGAGGAAAGATCTTCAGAGTGGCAAACAGGTTAGATCACAGGCAAGCCGCCAATTTACTTGGCAGCTGGCCTGGATCTAACCTGTTTGCATAAGCATGAAGTCTGTTCCAGCGATATAGGAGTTAACATTTCCTTCATGCAAACGACTTTGCAGATTGTTCTTTTCAATTTAAAGCATTGTGACGAAGTGAATTCTTATTTTGTCCCAAAAATCGTGCTTTTTGAAAGGGAACAAGCAATATATTAAACCGATTTTTTTTTTTGTGAACCGAGATATGATTTCATCAACGGAGATTTTGGAATTAAGGTATCTAGTGCAGACAACTTTAAAGCTATTGCCACACGAGCTTTATCAATCTTATGACCAATCGACATTGTATTCTTTATCGGTATTTCTGATAGGTCCGTATGGTCTGGAATCATACTTTTGAGTCCTTAAGTCTAAACGGAATCCATCAACAAAACCCAAAACAGTGGCTGAGCGAGGCACGTCATCATGACAGCTTTAAGAAGGGAGTTTCACTGGAGACCCATGAAGGGACCCAATAACTTGAAAAGGCTGACGCTGGGGTTTTCATTGTTATACACTATGACGAGAAAAGATTAAAAAGCATATCACATCCGAAAAGCATCACGAGTAATTCCTTATTGTGTAAACGTTTCCAGCAAGAAGAAATCGACAGGAAAACTTAAAGAAAGATGCAGTGCACGGGAAACAACATTTGGAAAGTGATATCAACGTGGTAAGCCTCAACGGAAGTTCTGCATCGTAAACGCCAAGTCATTGGAAGATTTAATGAAAACCCGATGAGAAATGCATCACCTGAAAAATCTTAACACAATCTAATCCTTATAATAACACACAGGTACTCTCGAATGCCAGGGTTTATACTTTTTGCGCTTTTGACAGCAGCGTTAGTGATAATTTAAATATATAGTCCAAATGACATAGATAATATATATAAATCGAGTCCAAATTACATATAGCCCAGACGTACATTAAGATCGATTATATTTCCAGACTAGTGGGTGACTAAAGTGATAATGACCGAGGATAAAGTATGTCATTATGCCCACCGACTCGATATTATATAAGGTTATGACAATTGCATGGTAAGATGGGTTTGAGTAGGAGGCTACCGAATATAAACCGGTCTGACAACACTAACCAACTCTAACCAATGTATCAAGACTCAGCATATTGGAAATGCCGATTGTAGTAAAATGTATATGACAGACCATCACGATAATCGATCGTCTTTGAAAGATCGTTGCTCGAATTTGTAACCGATTCAGTTCGATTTAAAATCAAACAACGACAGACGACAATTCAACAATATAAAAAGCATTGCGTTTTGCTTTGAAGTTGAAATTCAAGGGTTCAACGAATGAGTTAAGTGAGTGTTTCACAAATGTAAATCCCTTAGTATAGTATTGCATCAAACCATCGAATTTCTTGTTACAATTAACTTCTCCTTTTGGTCACACTATCTTCTGTCCTCCATCTTCTTTTAAAAATGTGTCAAAGCAATGCCTTATGATGTAAGTGGTTAAATGTAGGATATACGACAGGTTATGTATCACGCTAAACACTGAACAGCGATAAGATGGTCCAGCGCAACCGATCACGTGAGTGTCCTTTTAAAGAACCATCTACAAAGCAGAAACGAAACCCGGTATAAAAACATGAACACTTGAAATGTTAAGGGAACTTAGTTTTCGTTTCTGATTGAGACTCGTGGCTGTTAAACTTTCGGCGTTGCAGCCGACTCTTAGAACCCCAAACGTGTTAGTATGATAACAGACGGTTTCATACAAAGATTAATGTCTGCCCTTCATGGTTGGCACAACACAATCCCAACCAAATCGTTGCTTACAGGTATCTAGGCATGGCTAATTGATACAAAGCACAGTGCCATCAGGAGTCACTTACAACTTAATATACCACTTTGTTTTTCCCAACACTGTTGGCTTCATATGCCAACGCGAAGGTTCAAGCTGTGACATAAAAGATAGTTTGCCTATCACAAGTAACGCTTCGCGTTTATTTTTCCGATCTCAAGTTGATTCCCTGTCTTCTTAGTAATTGTTTTTAACTTGACAAGTCGTAAAATCCTTAACAACATAACAGAACATGGTATTTCATTTGGTATAAAATACATGTGCGTATATTCAAAGACATTGTTCAAAAACACAAATACGTTGTTGTTCAATGATAATCGTTGTCGAATGATACAATATTGGAACCATGTGTTAGAATTATGGTACCCAGAGAAGTTATCTAGCTATGCTGCTATGAGGGGAAGGTTTAAACGATATCTTACTATTTGACTACAACTTAAAACGAAAGCGAAACCGGAAACGGAACTAGACACGTCTCGATGACCGGAAGTTATGTTTCAGGATGGCTGTTTGATCTGAATGGAAGGACGTTAGGAGACAACGGAACAAAACGACTCTTAATGAAGTCTTGCATGTCATGTGGTCTGTCGTAAAACGTTTTCTGGAAACTATTCGCTTTATGTCTTGCAGTGAACTTTAAGTTCGTTCAAACGTCTCAAAAGTATTCATTGAAATATTCAGGAAGAATGCTTTATGATATTCAAAAGCAATGAGATAAAATTAAAATCGTGTCTTCAATTAAACATCTCACAAAATGTTTCTTTCGTACTTCCTTTTTGTCATCCCATCGTTGCAATTGGTTGGTGTGCTTTGGCCATGGACTTTACAATTGGTAAGCATTCCTATGACTTGATACTTGCAAAGTGCAACAAGGAACAATAGTACGCTTTTAACAAACCAAAATGATCATCAAAGCACTGAAAAGTGTGAATAATAATTTCATAATTTGTTGATGAAAACACAGTGTTTTAAAGAAAAAAAGGTCGATTCCGGTAATTTACCTCGATTCCGGTAAAACGAGTGACCGCAAAAAAGGTATTGAACGTGATCAAATGATTCGTGGCATAAAGTGTTTACATCAACTTTGAAACCTTTTTGACTTGCAGATAACAACAGTTTAGATACTCTCCTTAATATATCATCGGAATTGTAGGCAGAAGTAGACAGAAAATTGAAAGAATCACGATTATCAACTTTCACGTAAAATAGCAGAAACAAATTAAAACATATTGTGTTCTAATAACAAAATGTGAATGTAAGCATATCAAAAAAAAGGAGAAAAATACTCCTTTAATTCTTCATGTGTTACTTATTCCTAAGATGTCGATTAGTACATACGACGAAGAGAATAAGTATGGCGGAAAGCAAAGATGAAGTGCAAAACTTTAACAAGTGATTCACGTTTGTAAAGGAATAACAGTAGTCTTGCATTGAACTCTCAAACTGTTCACTCTTCTAATGCAGATATGGTGGGGTTTTTTTGCTCGTATTGCGTGGTTAACTCTTCTAAACCCTTTATTATTCGATATATTTTCGACTGTTCGAATTGAAAGAGTTTGAAATAATCTTCTTATATGGTAAAAAACGTTGTGGGAAAAGGAGAAATTGCTCGTCACGAGCAATTCCTTCCTTTCCCACAATGTTTTCAAGAGTCGTCTGCAACACAGTGGTAAAATGTCGATATTGTTTGGTAATGAGCTAATGCAAATGTGATGTTTCTTGCTTGCGTTGTGCGTTTTCGTCGAATGAGTAAAAATATTTGAATGTCTCCTGGTGACACAACGCATTTCTTAACCCTTTCCCAAACAGTAACGAAATTTGACCACTTTGTTGCAGACGACTTTAGAAAGCATTGAGGGAAAAGGAAAAGTTGCTCGAAACGAGCAATTCAACCTTTTTCCCACAATGTTTTCTGCCCTATCAGAAGATTATTTTCCAATTTCATCAGATTTTAAATGTTATCTGCAAACTCTTTCAATTTGGGTCAGTCGAATATTTGTTGTTTGAGAAAGGGTTAATCGTCTGTATTAGATACAAGGGTTAAATAATGTAGTCCCAAGACGGGTTTCCGCTGTGTCAGACCATCGTCTTTATCGTCTGACAACCTATTGTTCCCAGAGTTCCTCACAACACTTCCTCTGATTAATCGCTATGGACTGTACGAAATGTTGCGATTTTATCAGCTTCCGGCGGTGATTAATCTCCTTTGACTTTATCTGTAAACCGTGTTGTTTCTGTCTTTAAATGTTATTATTTCGCATCGTACAATGTTTTGTTTCCAGTCAAATACGATGCGAGTGTTTATTTGAACAGAATAAACAGTATTTGAAGAATTAAATCACGAGAAACAATTGCGATTGTTTTCCTGATTTAACCCATGTCTCCCATTTCGAACAGAATCCTGAGATCAGAATTCGATAATATAACATCTCGCTCAGCTTTAATGAGAAATGGTGTTAAACTTGATTCATTTTCTAAACTTTTAGTATCACGGATCTTCCACCATTGTTAAAGAGCAAATCATTGAGAACTGTTGGGTTTGCTATTGGTGTATTCACATAATTCAACTAATCAGCAAAGCAATTAAATATAAAACGATTTAAGGTAATATTGAGCGAAGATTACTTTCAGTTAATTGAGATATATCCTAGACGCATACTTTTTTTTAAAATTCAATAAATAAAATGACAGTATTTTATTACTTGAATCTCTCATATACCAAACTAAAACATATGGGTTTATAATATAATATAATCTTATTGTGATCTTTCTTCACTCAAAGATAATCATATGCTTATGACTTACTTTTATTTCATATAGCTGCATATATTCTAAAACATCTAATTCTGATGTGTACCACGATTAAGACCGTTGTATTATCATCATCTTTATTCTTATAATGGCTAAGGTGCTATAAGAGAACAAATCATATTTTTATTTATCGAAATGTTGAAATAAGGTTCTTGTTACAGGCTTAGGTAACATGTATGAGATGCTAAACAGCTTGAAGATACGGTGTAAGCGACATGTTCTTGCCTCTTGTATAAAGAACCCTTTCATTACCATCTTCTTTATTCTAGTGATGGGTAAGCTGCTATCCGAGGATATTTCTTCTTTGCTATCGAAGCTGTTGGAATAAGTTTTGAGTAACACAGATAAAATACTAAACCGCCTGAATATAAAGTGTTAGAGAGAAATACAGGCCGGGAGGATATTTATGATCCTCCCAAAGGTGACAATCAAAGTAAGCAATCTCGCTGAAACTGCGTGTTTTTCTTGACACAAAGTTATAAAATTGTTCATGATCAAAGATAAATTAATGCACTTTGATTTGATATTTAAACAACAGGAAAATGTTTTTTTCTTTTTTGCTTTTGTCAACTAACTTAACTTGAACTAATCGAATTCCATCTTTTTATTTATAAAATATTTTGACTTAAAGTCCAGTATACATAAGTTTTCAGGGTGGCGTTTTACTCTTTCACCGTGCTAACTCAAGACAGCATCCACACTTTTTCAAATATTCAAAAAAGCTATTGTAATATCTCATTAGAATCGTCTCTCCAAGACGCTTGTAATGACGTGTCACTTTACAATATTGTCCGTTCGCTTAAGATAACATACATACCATATTAGTATGGACAAATAATTTTCTTTTGTTATTCAGTAAAACCCTACAAGGGTGTATTAAATTTCCAAGAAGTTGATCTGATTCAATGAACGGTTTTACCCAAGAGCGCTACAAACGTAATGCGTAGGCATAGGATGAGAGCCTGCAAGATTAAATTAGATAAGGATTCCATTGTGGTATTGGGAAACATTAAATCTCAACGATCTTTAGTCTTTAGTCTTTTCGTATAAAATGTATTGGAGCCTAAAACACACGCGTTTATTTATTCATGAAACACTTAATTATTACCGTATTCAGGGGTCCGCGTTTTTAAAGTGCTAATGAGAACTTACCCGCTGGTAATTGACTCACTTGCTCAATTATATTTTTTCTTTGAATGTTAAATGCTAGAAACACCAGATTGGACATTTGAAGTTTT
>OX401409.1:37319979-37538225 GCA_947846245.1 Cerastoderma edule
ATAAATATATATATATATACATTGTAGCAGGACGAGTGGTTATAGGCGTAGCAGCCTGAACCCTTTGCCAATCTAAACTTTGACTGTCCCAAATTGAAAGAGTTTGCAGACGACATTTCAAAATGTGATGAAATTAAGAAATTATCTTCTGAAAGGGCAGAAACATTGTGGGAAAAGGAGAAATTGCTTGTTAAGAGCAATTTTTACTTTTCCCACAATGATTTCCAGAGTCTTCTGTAACAAAGCAGTCAAATGTCGTTATTGTTTGGTAATGGGGATTTGGGACACCACGGTTTGTTGAAAAAGCGCCACAGTTGTTACAAGACTTAAGCAGGTTTGTAAACAAAGTGACACAGGGCTTTGTAGACATAATAGTCCCAGGGTTCATCAACAAAGCAATGCCAGTGGTTGTGGTAATAGCATAACAAGAGTTTTTGGACTAAGGGTGCGTCAGCACCTTAGTCCATTGAATTTACATACCACTTTTTGAGGGACGGTACTTTATCGATACACAAACAGCGGTCTGACCCCAATTACTCATTAAACATCCGCGTTCACTGTGCAGACTAATACCTTCTTTGAACTCGGAATGTAGTCCGGATTTACTGGCTTTGTTTTGCTCTATATTATTATAACTGTTGCCTCATTGGAAATCGTAAAATGTCCAGATATTCGAAAAATAGACTATCGTTCAGTCTCTGTTAACATGAAGGATAATTATAGTAATGGTGGTAAAAGGAGCAGCTGTTTCCCCTGAGTTGTTGCCCAAAGAAATTTTCAAATGTATCTTCAGTCATCTTGCTTTAAACGCACCTTAGCCCTTCAGCGCTATCAGTGCTTTGATTAATATAGCAGCTCTTAATTAATACAAATCTTTACAACCCCTTACAGTAACCCATATATGTTGTTTCGGTCACGAGCAGGGGTATCTCTTAAAGTATGATAGCTGTTGAACACAGATGTTGCTGTATGATATACCTTTAAACATCAGCTCCCCTGAAACGGGGTTTCCAAATAAATTTTATTGTGTTTTCGAATAGAATAAAGTACACAGTCAGGGCTGGTGTAAACACTGCAGCTGATGGTTTTCTTTTGTAAAAGCAACTTCTCTTCAAATCTTTTAGATGCTTTTATTGCCATAATTCAGTATTATATACTTGCAAAATTCCTTGCTCAAAATCATGTATGAGGGTTCGATTCCCTCCCCAGGCTGCAAAAATGCTGGTGCTAAAGGGACAGATTGCCTGGTGGTCCCACATGGTTTGAAAAGGAGAAAAAAATAGAGATGAGGAAATGGCAAATAAAAATATCTAAATGAGAAAATGATGAGTGTTTCTTGAAGGTAACTCACTTCTTCACATTCATAAAAAGACACCCATGAGGTGTTCTGTATATTTTCAGAAATTTCCTTCCCAACAATAATACAGGGAAACACTGTCCAATAGGATTGGGATCTGTTAACATGGTTTGGTGGTTGCAAATATATATTAAATAGAAAAACCCTTGCCTTCAAACAGAACATGGAAATAGGTAATCTACACTCCAACAAATATCATTGAAAATTTGCACTTTCTTATGATAAAAACATTTTATAGAACAGTCTGTAACTTTTCTTTTAATACTGCCTTAGAATAAAAAGAAACTTTAAAGTGTTTCTTCAATGCCTTTAAATTTCCTTTTGATGTGCACCGTTTTTTAAGTTATAATTTCAGAAATATTTACAGGAAACAAAATTGAAGGCAAGTACATGTACATACAGCACCTGTGTTTTGCTTGTGACTGTATGTTGAATAAATATTGGATAATTCAATGGAAAACAATTTGATTGCAAATTATTCAGTTTTATTTGATAAGCATCTTTTTGCCAAATCTATTTCATAGAGTGAAGCGAATTGACACATATTCATTATCTTTTGCAGAATGCCATGATAGTATTAATGGGTTTATAACCTTTATTCCTGATATACAACCATATAGAGCTTTGGAGGAGTTATGCCTTAAATACACTTGGTGAAATTGTACAGAACCAATTAATCAAAGTCAAATTTGTAAAACTCTAAACAGTTACAATTAAAGGGTATCAAAATTTGATTTTCACAAGGTGTTTGTCCCAACATTAGTCTAAACACAGTCTAATATTAAAACAAATGAAACTTTCAGGTAGGTACTTGAACAAGGATAGTGGTTAGGGTCAGTTATATGTCTATTTTGTCAATACATACAAAAGATTTGTCTTTATGATAGATGCATTTGCCAAGTAGTTAAATGTATCTAGAAAGAAGGATTTGCATAGGTTGAATGAGAGCATTATTTCAAGGCCATTGAGGATAAGAACATTATAATGTGAGATCCTTTGGGGTTGAATAATATATATTCCTTTAAATTGTCTCCTTCCCAGTTGATATCCTTTAATAAATGCACCATAGCTATGAAATGGAATAATCAATGCTACAGACAAAATAGGCTGGAGTAAGCATCAACTTTTATGTTTGAGTATTAGCTGATGATAACAATATTTTGTTGGGTTTCAGCATCAGGAGTTATATAATAGAATCTTGTTCATGCCCAGATGGGTTTTTCAATTTTACCATTAATATTTATCTAAAGGTGAATCAAAATAAGGTCTTAGGACGCTCCATCTACATACTAAGCTAGTCCGGTGGAGATCGAACCACAATTAACGGGTTTCAGTTATGCATTGAGTTAAAGAAAACTTGTTACGGCTGCTTTTCCGCTTCTAGGCAAATGTGTAGGGACAACGTGATATTTTCTGTCTTGGGATACTCCTCTCTACCTACTCAGTGAGTATTTGTTCGAGATAGGAAAACTAAAAACTGATTTCTGTTTTACATTGAATTAAAGAGCAAAAACTTGGAACAGCTGCCTTTCCATTTCCAAGCAAACGTCCAAGGAAAATGAGACATTTTCTGTCTTGGGATGCTCCTAGATACCTACCCAGCAAGTTTGTTCGAGATAGGAAAACTAATAACTGATTTCTGTTTTGCATTGAATTATAGAGTGAAAACTTGGAATGGCTGATTTTCCATCTCAAGGCAAAAGTCCCGGGAAAACGTGATATTTTCTTTCTCGGGACGTAACCCTCGACGTACCCAGCGAGTTTGGTTGGGATCCGACCATTATTAGCATATTTGGATTTTGCATTGAATTATAGAGCGAAAACTTGGAACGGCTGCTTTTCCATTTCTAGACAAATGTCCCGGGAAAACGTGATATTTTCTTTCTCGGGACGTTTTCCTCTACGTACCCAGCGAGTTTGGTCGGGATCCGACTATTATTAGAATATTTGGACTTTGCATTGAATTATAGAGCGAAAACTTGGAACGGCTGCTTTTCCATTACTAGGCAAATGTCCCGGGAAAACGTGACATTTTCTTTCTCGGGACGTTACCCTCTACGTATTCAGCGAGTTTGGTCGGGATAAGTTCATTATTAACATATTTGGATTTTGCATTGAATTATAGAGCGAAAACTTGAAATGGCTGCTTTTCCATCTCAAGGCAAAAGTCCCGGGAAAACGTGATATTTTCTTTCTCGGGACGTTACCCTCGACGTACCCAGCGAGTTTGGTTGGGATCCGACCATTATTAGCATATTTGGATTTTGCATTGAATTATATAGCGAAAACTTGGAACGGCTGCTTTTCCATTTCTAGACAAATGTCCCGGGAAAACGTGATAATTTCTGTCCCGGGACGTTACCCTCTACGTATTCAGCGAGTTTGGTCGGGATAAGATCATTATTAACATATTCGGATTTTGCATTGAATTATAGAGCGAAAACTTGGAATGGCTGCTTTTCCATCTCAAGGCAAAAGTCCCGGGAAAACGTGATATTTTCTTTCTCGGGACGTTTTCCTCTACGTACCCAGCGAGTTTGGTCGGGATCCGACCATTATTAAAATATTTTGACTTTGCATTGAATTATAGAGTGAAAACTTGGAACGGCTGCTTTTCCATTACTAGGCAAATGTACTGGGAAAACGTGACATTTTCTTTCTCGGGACGTTACCCTCTACGTATTCAGCGAGTTTGGTCGGGATAAGATCATTATTAACATATTTGGATTTTGCATTGAATTATAGAGCGAAATCTTGGAACGGCTGCTTTTCCATTTCTAGGCAAATGTCCCGGGAAAACGTGATTTTTTTCTTTCTCGGGACGTTTTCCTCTACGTACCCAGCGAGTTCGGTCGGGATCCGACCATTATTAAAATATTTGGATTTTGTATTGAATTATAGAGCGAAAACTTGGAACGGCTGCTTTTCCATTTCTAGGCAAATGTCCCGGGAAAACGTGACATTTTCTTTCTCGGGACGTTTCCCTCTACGTATTCAGCAAGTTTGGTCGGGATAAGACCATTATTAACATATTCGGATTTTGCATTGTATTATAGAGCGAAAACTTGGAATGGCTGCTTTTCCATTTCTAGGCAAAAGTTCCGGGAAAACGTGACATTTTCTTTCTCGGGGCGTTTCCCTCTACGTATCCAGCGAGTTTGGTCGGGATAAGACCATTATTAACATATTCGGATTTTGCATTGAATTATAGAGCGAAAACTTGGAACGGATGCTTTTCCATTTCTAGGCAAAAGTTCCGGGAAAACGTGACATTTTCTTTCTTGGGACGTTACCCTCTACGTATCCAGCGAGTTTGGTCGGGATCAGACCATTATTAACATTTATGGATTTTGCATTGAATTATAGAGCGAAAACTTGGAATGGCTGCTTTTCCATTTCTAGGCAAAAGTCCTGGGAAAACGTGATAATTTCTGTCCCGGGACGTTACCCTCTACGTACCCAGCGAGTTTGGTTGGGATCCGACCATTATTAGCATATTTGGATTTTGTATTGAATTAAAGAGCATAAACTTGGAATGGCTGCTTTTCCATTTCTAGGCAAAAGTCCAGGGAAAACGTGATATTTTCTTTCTCGGGACGTAACCCTCGACGTACCCAGCGAGTTTGGTCGGGATCCGACCATTATTGAAATATTTGGATTTTGCATTGAATTATAGAGTGAAAACTTGGAACGGCTGCTTTTCCATTTCTAGGCAAATGTCCCGGGAAAACGTGACATTTTCTTACTCGGGACGTTACCCTCTACGTATTCAGCGAGTTTGGTCGGGATAAAACCATTATTAACATATTTGGATTTTGCATTGAATTATAGAGCGAAAACTTGGAACGGCTGCTTTTCCATTTCTAGGCAAAAGTCCCGGGAAAATGTGACATTTTCTTTCTTGGGACGTTACCCTTTACGAATCCAGCGAGTTTGGTCGGGATCAGACCTTTATTAACATTTTTGGATTTGCATTGAATTATAGAGCGAAAACTTGGAACGGCTGCTTTTCCATTTCTAGGCAAAAGTCCTGGGAAAACGTGATACTTTCTGTCTCGGAACGTTACCCTTTACGTACCAAGCAAGTTCGGTTGGGATCAAACCATTATTAACATTTTTGGATTTTGCATTGAATTATAGAGTGAATGCTTGGAATGGCTGCTTTACCATTTCTAGGCAAATGTCCTGGGAAAACGAGATAATTTCTGTCCCGGAACGTTACCCTCTACGTACCAAGCAACTTTGGCCGGGATCAGACCATTATTAACATTTTTGGATTTTGCATTGAATTATAGAGCGAATGCTTGGAATGGCTGCTTTACCATTTCTAGACAAAAGTCCCGGGAAAACGTGATATTTCCTGCCTCTGTATGCTTTCCTTTACATACCCAGCGAATTTGGTCGAGATTGAGATAGAGATCGAAACACTCTTAAACGATTTCGATTATGCATTGACTTAAAGAGCATAGACTTGGAAAGTATTAGGACCAAAGTTTATCTTATCTGATGTGAACATAAAGCAGTGAACCAAAGCTCCAGATGCAGGATTTTAATAAACTTAAAATGATTTTATAAAAGAGTGTATTGTGAAGTTGAAATACAGCTTATTTATTTTGTAAACATAACAGCAAATCCCATTTCAAGATGCGGGGTTTAAATAAGCCATAAACAATTATCTCAATTAGTGCTGCTGGTATTAAACTTAGTGCACATGTCCAAATTTGGGGAATCTAGAATTATCTTATGATATTGCATTATGGTTAAAAGGCCATGCACGACGCCCACTCGTCAGACGGTTCTCTGGTGTTGAGGGAAATCCGTCATGTCTTTTTTTTTTTATTGTATTCAGGTAAGAAACAGTTACTTTACATTTATTTCCTATATTAGACAATGTTTTCAATTTGAAAGAATGTCTTCTTTACTTATTGTAGCAAACAACTAATAAGATACAATATTACAATATATTCATTAGGACTGATTCACTTACTTATTGAATTTACATCATATATATAAAACAGAGACATAGATAGTCTCTGATATAAAATGTGCATGTAGTTATTTACGTTTTCAATTATTGTAAATGTTACATTTTCAAATTAGAATAAATAAGAGACCGTTCAGTGATATGGGAAATTAATCGGGCGTTCTTTTTGTTGAATTCAGACATTGAGGTAGTTCTCAAAAGAGCTAATAGCCCATTATGAAGAAGGAAAGAGTCAGGCCACCACCAAGCCGCAGATGTGTCCCACGATTTCCCATCTAAACAAATAATGCTACCTGCCTTCCTTCTTCCCTTTCCTTTCTTCGTAATAAAATGTTGCTTTTCCACTTCTAGACAAAAGTCCCGGAAAACGTGATATTTTCTGTCTCGGGACGCTCCTCTCTACATACACAGTGAGTTTGAATTATTGGGGGAAAACTTAGAACGGCTGCTTTTCGACTTCTAGGCAAGAGTTCCGGTGAAACCGAACCTTTCTGTCTCGGAAGGCTCCCCTCGTTCTTCAATGCTCGTACGGACAGACGTACGGATATATGACATCGGTTTAACATCCTGGAGGTGTTGAGCTTACCAACAGAAGCTATATCGAATTCATATACATGTATCAGAATTAATGTGTTTCGGACTTAAAACATGTAAATTGAAGGCTTTTTATTATTTTTTTCCGCACTTGCGTGCAAACTTTCCGAAATGATTTCGCCACAGACCAGAATGTTCGACTCGCAAAGTGTAAAATCTTTCGATGGGAATGTTTCTAGCATATTGAATCTTTAAAATAGAAACTAGACTATATGCAAATGAAAAGTATAATGGTACATTTGTATTGATTTTGATTTTATGGCCGTTTGAAAATAGATTAAAATATTAAGTTCCAAAATGTCATAATTAAAAGTACATAATATTTTTACTAAAACTGATATTTTCACAAAGTTTGCTTCCAATACTAGCAATAACATTCCTCCAACAGGATCGAAACATTTCCAGAGCTATATTAAAAGAGTCAGGTTCCCATAGTTCCGGTCCAAAGTCTAAATTAAAAAGTGGTCTCTTAAAGACAAGATCTCGACTTTTAACTTTAATATAATCTCTTATACGATCCTGGCCTTATTCGGCAAGTTTAAAGGCCATAACCGAGCTGCATTGATTTGTTGTTTCGAAAAGCTCGGTAACTTACACTAAATTGGGTTCTTGATATGGGATTATAGGTACATAGGTACCAATCAAAATAATAATTTATTTGTATTACTATTTTTCTTACATCTTTTATAGGGCTGGGTTTAAAGATCGTTGCTTAGGTTTTCAAACCAACACTTAGATATCGAAACAAGTGCCACGAATTCGCGGGAGGTTTAAGAAAGTATGTGCATTTTGTCCCTCAAAGACGCGGTCATATGACGTCGGGCGTAATGAAACCTTAATTGAATTCTTTGAGCTAAAAAAAATCCTTTCAAACTGCAAATTACGACAAACGTCTCTAAAGAAAATTTTAACCCTAGCGCGCCAGGTACCAGACCTTCAATCCTCTAGCCAATGCAACCTTCCATGCTTTATACCCATATACATGATGTTTTAAGATAAGTATTTCGTGTAATTTTGGTTCCTGTTTTCTCGAAGTCTATAACATTTCATTCAGGCAAAGTTGCATTCTACCTTAGCCTGAGATCATATAGAAATGAAGGCAAGAGTCATTCCAATACATTTGTCTGTCTGATGGCTCGAACCTAGGTCGGATAACAGGTTGTATGAGTCAGAAAGGTGACGGGTTTCCAACATGTGAGGAATTCCGATCAGATGTGGGCCAGCGCGATAAATGTTAAAGGTACATATATATATATGCAAAAGGTATGATTATAGCCAGAAATACCGATTCGTAGACTCGCAGTACGAGTGTCAAGGCTTAGTTTGCCGACTCAATGCCCTATAAACACAATTGTTTAAAATATTAATTTTAGACTACATGTAGTGCCTATTTCTTCAATACACTTTTATATTTTCAAGTGTTACAATAATTTACACATCCATTTTGTCTTGAAATATATATAGGCACAGTTTCAGTGCGGGTTTTGGTGAAGGGATGGTGAAGGTTAGACCATCGGTAGATGAACTGCATTTCGGCCTTCTTTTTCTTCAGTGTATCTATTTCATGTTCAACACTCGATTGACTAAAGCGTATGCAAAGAGTGTATTTGTCTGACGTTGAAATAAATCACACAGTCCCTCTCCACGGAGGTTCAAGTTCCGGTAACAGCATTTTGATTTTGACGAGAGTTATTCTCCCGAATGGCGATGATTCTACCCGGCTTGACCAGCGCTTATGTGCAGTCAAAATGAAAGTTTTTCTCAATCGTTATCAGCTTCATCCCAACATAACTGAAACATTGTTTACCTGAAACCTAAATAAATATACATCTGTTGTGGCCTAGCACCAGGGTTTGCCGATACATCTGGTATGGGGTGAATACACATTTGGGTTTGAAGAGCAAGAACTAGGGCTTGTGATCAAGCAATGTGATTTATAGAAATATCACAGGGGTCGTAGGCCTGCACCGACCTAGTTCTGGGATTATCCAAAGCTGATTGTTCACAGATGTGAGGAAACTTAAAACTGTATAGCAGCTGCACTATTGTATGAGAGTCACAGGAGAATAGAAATTGTAAAAAATAAATAAGCTGATACATGAATAAATGTGTATTTAGCTTCAAAAGCATTGCAACGGATTACAACTTAATTGAATAACTTTGTACATACTTAAATATATAGACACATTCTGAATAAATTTAATCATGAGACGCTTTTTAGGATTGTATATCATACCAATAAACAAAAACTGTAAGTTGTTTCCTTGACATTCTATTTCAACTTTCAAGTTGACTCACATGTGAACAAGCAAATTTGATAGACTCAGTTTGAAGGTATGAAGATATGAAATAGAACTTACAGAAATACCATTGGTACCAAGTAAGTAAGGAAAGGTATTTTAAGAGTCTTACCAAAATACACTTCTAGATATCTTTCTAAATCAAACTCAAAACTTACTTTGAAATATATAATGTTTTATTTGGGTGTAATTAAATTACATCAATTAAAAAATACACTAAATGGATTATTGTGCAAAACTAGAGAGAACAGTTTCAAGGATAGTTGTACCGATAAAAGGGATGTAATCTTCAAAGCGTTAAAAATAACATGAAATCAAAGCCAATCAAACAGAAAAAAACCATTGTTTGAATTTCTTATTCACATGATGAAGTTCAATTTACAAATACATGTATTCAAATTTAAGAACACATACAGAGAAAAGAGGAATTAATGTTTTTTATTTGGTTTCATCCATATGAATCTTTATATCTTTGAACTCATAAGTTGGTAAACGGAAGCCTGGCACCAAGTTGACCATCTTACATGCTGAAATGATAAAAGCATTTAGTAAATAATAAAATCTTCATATACATACGACAGGGAGATTGGATGAAAGAAATGGAATTAAGGATAAACAGACAGGGAGATTGGATGAAAGAAATGGAATTAAGGATAAACAGACGGGGTGATCATGTGGTCAATGTTAAATATACAAAACAGATTGCAAATGGCGGCACTCATGAATGATCAGGTATGATAGAGAGAGAGAGAGAGAGATTGAGAGATGGATTGAGAGAGAGAGAGATTGAGAGTGAGAAAGAGAGAGATTGTGAGAGAGACATAGTCAGAGAAAGAGAGAGAGAGAGAGAGAGAGAGAGAGAGAGAGAGAGAGTGAGGGAGAGAGAGAGAGAGAGAGGGAGAGAGAGAGAGAAATAGAGAGAGAGAGAGAGAGAGAGAGAGCAGAGACAGACATAGAGAAAGAGAGAGAGAGAGAGAGCAGAGACAGACATAGACAGACATAGAGAGAGAGAGAGGGGGGAGAGAGAAAGAGAGAGAGAGAGAGAGAGAGAGAGAGAGAACTCAGAACTCAGAACTCAGAATGTTTTATTTGTACAAAAAGGCCTCCGGCCCACAATACATATCATAAGGACTCCGCGTCCAATAGCATACATTGTTATGTCCCTGATTAAACAAAACATTTATAAAATTTACTAAATACAAACTGCAAAATACAGTACTGTTCAAAATAACATATATGATAACCGGTTTCTATGGAAAACGAATTTAAACCCAAAATACAAATCAGCTAGATTTCTAAAAGAAAATATATATATTTGCATAATAGTTTTAACTTCATGCAATCATTCAGTCGTAGAAGTTTGATTAAATCGAATCTAGTGCCTCCCTCGATGTACCATGATGAAAGATGTTGTGCTCGTACTTCTGCATACTTTTGACATACGAAAAATACATGATATTCATCCTCGACCAAAGTTTGATTATAATTATTGTGACAGTAAAGACAAATTCTATCTTTTCTAGCTACGTTCATGTGTCTGCCCGTTTCCACTCTTAATCTATGGCTTGAGCAACGGAATTTCGCAAATGCTTTTTTGAAAGAAAAAGAAATGGCCATGTTCAGATAGGTTTCTGGTGTAAGCATAGACTTAAATTGCTTATAAAAATCACACCGCGTAGAGTTGTTACTATCGGATCGCCAATTTTGATTAGCACAGTCTATAAGCCTTTGTTTAAATTGTTTTACAAACATATTGCAATCCCCACTATTGTGAGATATCCAAACGATTCCAAACCCATTACGAAACAGAAGGTCTTTAACTTTGGTAGCCCATGTAATTCTTCCTGCATTATCCAGATCTTTTAACATCAAATAACACTGTTTGGGGTACCTTGAATCACGCATTTTAGTTAATTTACACCAATATTTTACTACTTTCGTTTGGTAAGTCACACTTAAAGGAAGTCTACCGCATTCTCCGAGAGCAACACACGAGTTAACAGAATGATTTACCCCTAGAAATCGTTTACAGAAACTGTATTGTACAGATTCGATAATGTCGCAGTGCTCATACCCCCATATCTCCGCTGAGAAGCAAAGTATTGGTTTGACCAACGAATCAAATAGTTTAAACATTTCATTATGTAAAAGATAACCGTATTTACGCTGGTAAGTATTTATACAAATTAAAGCTTTTTGTGCTTGTGCTGCTAATTTGGTTTTTGCAGATGTCCAAACTAACATTGGAGTAAATAATAGACCCATATACTTATACATTGATGTCGTTTTTCGTATCTCCCCTTTAAAAGTCCACTTTTCATAATCTCTTAGGTAACCGCCATTTCTAAATACTATAACTTCGGTCTTATCTAAATTCAACTCCATTCCGGTTGTTGTGCAGACTTCTTCTATTACGTTAATTTGGCGCTGAAGTTTAATAGCGGTATCCGCACAACTGGCAATATCGACTGCAAAAAGTAGGCAGAGTATATCTTCTATTGCATTATTTATATATATTCCATTCCCGCATTTCTCTCTCATTAAGTCATGTAGATCGTTTATGAACAGAGAAAAAATAATCGGTGAGCAAATATCACCTTGTTTTGTACCGATTCTGCAGGGAAAAAACTCTGTCAAACCCTTGTTTGTTCTTATACATGACCTACTATTAGCATAGCTTTTAACTAAAAAACGATAAAACTTTCCACCTACCCCTTTCTGTTTAAGAGACTTAAAAAGAACATCGTGTCTAATCTTATCAAAGGCTTTTTTAAAGTCTATACATACGCAATAGAAACGGCCTCCACGGCGGGATATGTATTTTTGTATCATAGCTTGAAGGGTAAAAACATTGTCTACTGTAGAGTATCCTCTACGAAATCCCGCTTGTCCTTCGGTGATTTTGTTATTATCTTCTGCCCATGTATATAGTCTAAAGTTAATGATATTCGACATGATTTTGTAAAGAGTATTTAGTAGAGATATACCCCTATAATTTCCTGGATTTGTCTTAGATCCCGATTTGTGAATAGGGCATATTATACTTTCACCCCATGAAGTGGGCACTGTGCCTTTATCAAATATAGTATTGAAAATGCAAGTCAATGTGGGTAATATATCTTCTATGGTATGTTTAAAAAATTCCACACTTAGACCATCCGTTCCGGGACTCTTACCAGTACTAAGTTTAGTAATACTGTCTCTTACCTCTTGATTAGATATTGGGATATTCAATTGACCAGAATTGTCATCTGGGATTATTTCCTCTATATTATAGATAGAAGCATTGTAATTCTCATCGTTGAGTAAACCACTAAAGTAGTTTAGCCATTCTTTTCCATTAATTGATGGATCTAAACTCTCTGCCTTATTTTTCGATTTAAGTAAAGTCCAAAATGTATTTGGGTTTCTTCTACTATCTATCAATTTTTGTCTTTGGGATTTTAGGTACTCCGCTTTTTTTTTCTGCTTGCAGACATATTTGAATTGGTTTCTTTTGGTTTTGTAAATCTGAAGATCCCTATGATCATTACTGTTCCTAAAACGTCGAAGGGCTGCATATTTCTGCTGTTTAATGACTTCACATTCGTTATGCCACCATTCTGGCTGTGTATTCTTAATCTTTCTAAAATTAGAATTTTTACTCTTAACCTTCATTCTCTGTGCAGAAGTATAAAATGCATCTGTTAATAATCTAATACTTTGGTCAATATCATGTGTTGCTAAAGTACATATTTCATCCTTAATAGCGTGGAAAGTTGTATTAAAACTGCTCAGAAACTCGTCTGATTGGTCAACTGACCACTTAAACCGTACTTGAGAGTAATACTTTTCCTCTTGAGACTGATCACCTATTTGAGGTGGTGGTGTTTTATTAAATGTCAATTGACAGTAAACAGGGAAATGATCCGATTCCGTTTTATTTTCTACCTTGAAATTTGTGCAATACTTAAATAAACCCGAACTACAAATATTATAATCGACTGTACTCGCTCCGTTATTGGCGACACATGTAATATTACCATCTGTATCCCCAAAAACTCTTCCATTAAGTATATGGATATCATAAACACGACAAAGATTACAAAGTGACTTACCAAACAAATTTAGTCTAAGGTTATCTTTATTTTGCCTAGGCATGTCAAAAGAATCCCCGTTATAGTTTGTGTCTCCAAATGTATAGTTAATGTCATCTGCTGGGATATAATCTAGAAGGTTTTTTGTTCGTGCATTTAAATCCCCCGCTAAGAATAAGTAAGAATCGGGATAATCTGCTACAATAATAGAAAAATTATTTTGCAAAAGCTTAATACCATCTGTTTCTTCTTGATTTGTGTAGATTGGCGAACCCTCTGGCGATACGTATGCGAAATAGAGCACAACATCTTTCATATCATCGAATAAAGAGCCATTAAACAACAAAACAATAGAATCCCTGAAACGAGAATAAATTCTTGTTATTAGCTTTTTATGAATCAAATCATTTCCAACAAAGATACTAACACCGCCATTATTTCTAATAAGATTTCTTTGCATATTTCTAAAGTATCCAAAATGTGTATAACCATTTAATAAGCCATTAAAATCAATATTTTGCTTACTCCATGTTTCACACAAAGCTATAATATTGAATTTGCTAAGGTAAGTTTTGAGTTGAACATCATTAATACATTTATAAAGTCCTTCTATATTCCAAGTTAATATATTAAGATTAAACAAGTCTGTTTTGGTTGAGTTATTAGTTGAAAAGTCAGTACAATGTAGGCCTCGGCCCTCCCCCTATGCGACAGAGTCGTTGTTACGACGCTCATCGGTAACCAAGGGTGGTCCGACGACGCTGTTCCTGTTCCCTCCCTCGGTACCTGTGTGTTGTGTACTTCTATCGTCTGCTTGGTCCGTTAAACCACGTGAACCTCGATATCCAACCCTTCTCGCTCGCTGACCAATACACAAAACTGACCCTTTACTATCATCGTATTTAAAAATATCGTTGTTTATGATTAGTTTATCATACCGTATCACTGCACAATGCCCGTCCTGCCTTGCTTTCACCATTTCTTTACCCAACTCCCTTCTATGAAGCTTAACCCGGTCTGTGAAGTCCAGTTGTACTGAAAATCTCGAATCCCTGCTCAACACTTCTTTCGCTTTCTGAAAAATACTTTGACAATCTTTAAACTTGTTGAATTTCACAATTATAGGACGACGATCTTGATCTTCACCTGATCTTAACCTATGGGCTCTTTCAATTTCTACCTCTGTCATTTCTGGCATCTTCAATTCAATAGAGAGGAATTCTCTTATCTTATTTTCAGTGATGTTCCATTCTTCTTCACAATTTCCGTTCAAACCATAAAAACGCAGATTGTTCCTTCTCGAGTGTGCCTCTATGTTGTCTATCTTTGCTGACAAATGCGAGACTTCTGCTTCAAGCTTCTGATTGGATTTCTTCAGTTTTTCATTTTCAATTTTGAGATCATTGAGGGAACTAGTTATTGTATCTATTTTTGTGTTCATGGTTGCTAAATCAGTTCTAACGTTTTCGTTCTGACTAGACAATTCAGATTTCATGCTTCTCAGGAAATTAAACATCTGTTCTGTTGAAGACAAATTTAAGTCATTGTGGATTTGAGAGCTGTCTGCTTGTGTGTGAGCATTTAAAAAGTTAATTTTCCCTCTGAGATATCACCAAAATCATCATTTCCCGCAATCGATGCATTTGTCACGGGTTGTCTTTTTTCAGAGAGAGAGAGAAAGAGGGAGAGAGAGAGAGAGAGAGAGAGAGAGAGAGAGAGAGAGAGAGAGAGAGAGAGAGAGAGAGAGAGAGAGAGAGAGAGAGAGAGAGAGAGAGAGAGACAGAGACACAGACAGACAGACAGACAGACAGACAGACAGACAGACAGACAGACAGACAGACAGACAGACAGACAGACAGACAGACAGACAGACAGACAGACAGAGACAGAGAGAGACAGAGAGAGAGAGAGAGAGAGAGAGAGAGAGAGAGAGAGAGAGAGAGAGAGAGAGAGAGAGAGAGAGAGAGTACAGACAGAGAGAGACAAACAGAGACAGAGAGAGAGAGAGAAGAAACAGAGAGAGAGAGAGAGAGAGAGAGAGAGAGAGAGAGAGAGAGACAGATACAGTGACAGACAGAGACAAACAGAGACAGGGAGAGTGAGAGAGAGAGAAACAAAGAGGGAGAGAGAGAGAGAGAGAGAGAGAGAGAGAGAGAGAGAGAGAGTGATGGGAGAGAGAGAGAGAGAGAGAGAGAGAGAGAGAGAGAGAGAGAGAGAGAGAGAGAGAGAGAGAGAGAGAGAGAGAGAGAGAGAGAGAGAGAGAGAGAGAGAGAGAGAGAGAGAGAGAGAGAGCAGAGACAGACATAGAGAGAGAGAGAGAGAGAGAGAGAGAGAGAGAGAGAGAGAGAGAGAGAGAGAGAGAGAGAGAGAGAGAGAGAGAGAGAGAGAGAGAGAGAGAGAGAGAGAGAGAGGAGAGAGAGAGAGAGAGAGAGAGAGAGAGAGAGAGAGAGAGAGAGAGAGAGAGAGAGAGAGAGAGAGAGAGGGGGACTCTACTACTACCAACTTTGATAAAACGCATCACTCAGCGATAATACGATACAAACTGTTAAAGACCACGTGACAGATGAAAAACATTCAGTCCCGCCCTCCCATTCCTCTTAGAGGTGACAAAAAATATCTCTTCCACTCAATTTCATTAATTCAGCGAACTTCCGCGCTATACAATTAGTTTTTATTACGATTCTAAACGGGGTCTTTATTTCACAAAGCATCCCTCGAAATCCAGTCAGATACGATGAGTGATCTTTCCTGTAATAATGGACTGCACCCATCATACTGTCCCTACTTTAACCCTTTACCAAACGCCGGATTGTTTGCTGTCCCAAATTGAAAGAGTTTGCAGACGACATTTCAAATAAAATGAAAACGCAGAAATGTACGTAACTCCAGACGTAGAGATTGTTTTTTTTTATATAGAGTAAGTCCGGTAAAATACCATTAGACCTTGTTAATATGTCCCAACACGTTCTAGTTTAGCCGGTATAATCCGAGTTTACATCCATCCCGAACATCGTCGGAATATTACAAAGGTTCCTAGCTCATTGTATCGTCTCTGTGAAACCAAAAGTTCATGTGGCCTTCATTATAATGAAGGTGATATGAACTTTTTGTTAACACAGAGACAACAGGTTAATACCGCAGACAACAAATTTATTGTTAAAAACGCCTACAGTTGATTGGATGGTATATTCTATTTTGACTTTACATTGACTAATCGTTATCGTTATGTAAATCGTATTTGTTAGCACAAAGTATAGCTTTAAAGGTGTTTGTTGATTGACCGATTTTCAAGTAAAGATGAAATTAGTTGAAATCTTCCTTTTTGTATTTTGCATGATGTATGATTGAAACTAGTTGATGAAAGCAAAGTTAATTCAGAAAGTGCTAATATATTCAAGTGTATGTAGATACAGTCTGTATTCAAGTGTATGTAGGTACAGTCTGTATTCAGGTGTATGTAGATACAGTCTGTATTCAAGTGTATGTAGGTACAGTCTGTATTCAAGTGTATGTAGGTACAGTCTGTATTCAGGTGTATGTAGGTACAGTCTGTATTCAGGTGTATGTAGGTACAGTCTGTATTCAGGTGTATGTAGGTACAGTCTGTATTCAGGTGTATGTAGGTACAGTCTGTATTCAAGTGTATGTAGGTACAGTCTGTATTCAAGTGTATGTAGGTACAGTCTGTATTCAAGTGTATGTAGGTACAGTCTGTATTCAAGTGTATGTAGGTACAGTCTGTATTCAAGTGTATGTAGGTACAGTCTGTATTCAGGTGTATGTAGGTACAGTCTGTATTCAGGTGTATGTAGGTACAGTCTGTATTCAGGTGTATGTAGGTACAGTCTGTATTCAGGTGTATGTAGGTACAGTCTGTATTCAGGTGTATGTAGGTACAGTCTGTATTCAGGTGTATGTAGGTACAGTCTGTATTCAGGTAGGTACAGTCTGTATTCAGGTGTATGTAGGTACAGTCTGTATTCAGGTGTATGTAGGTACAGTCTGTATTCAGGTGTATGTAGGTACAGTCTGTATTCAGTGTGTATGTGTAGGTACAGTCTGTATTCAGGTGTATGTGTAGGTACAGTCTGTATTCTGTATGTAGTGTATGTAGTATGTCTGTATGTCAGTGTATGTGTAGGTACAGTCTGTATTCAAGTGTATGTAGGTACAGTCTGTATTCAAGTGTATGTAGGTACAGTCTGTATTCAAGTGTATGTAGGTACAGTCTGTATTCAAGTGTATGTACAGTCTGTATTCAAGTGTATGTAGGTACAGTCTGTATTCAAGTGTATGTAGGTACAGTCTGTATTCAAGTGTATGTAGGTACAGTCTGTATTCAAGTGTATGTAGGTACAGTCTGTATTCAGTGTATGTAGGTACAGTCTGTATTCAGGTGTATGTAGGTACAGTCTGTATTCAGTGTATGTAGGTACAGTCTGAATTCAAGTGTATGTAGGTACAGTCTGTATTCAAGTGTATGTAGGTACAGTCTGTATTCAAGTGTATGTAGGTACAGTCTGTATTCAAGTGTATGTAGGTACAGTCTGTATTCAGGTGTATGTAGGTACAGTCTGTATTCAGGTGTATGTAGGTACAGTCTGTATTCAAGTGTATGTAGGTACAGTCTGTATTCAGGTGTATGTAGGTACAGTCTGTATTCAGTGTATGTAGGTACAGTCTGTATTCAAGTGTATGTAGGTACAGTCTGTATTCAGGTGTATGTAGGTACAGTCTGTATTCAGGTATTCAAGTGTATGTAGGTACAGTCTGTATTCAAGTGTATGTAGGTACAGTCTGTATTCAAGTGTATGTAGGTACAGTCTGTATTCAGGTGTATGTAGGTACAGTCTGTATTCAGGTGTATGTAGGTACAGTCTGTATTCAGGTGTATGTAGGTACAGTCTGTATTCAAGTGTATGTAGGTACAGTCTGTATTCAAGTGTATGTAGGTACAGTCTGTATTCAAGTGTATGTAGGTACAGTCTGTATTCAAGTGTATGTAGGTACAGTCTGTATTTTGTAGATCTCAAATCCGTTGTAATGCTTAGGACTATATACATGCATATTTATTTACAGTGTGTAGGATCTAAAAGCCTCAATATGAACTGATTTTGATTCCAATGGCTATTCTCCGGTGCATATCTTTCAAATGAATAGATTGTATATGATTTGTTATTTTAAGATTTCATAACATCTGTGAACAAGCGCCTTTCAAACCAAAATACCAAATCGTCTACATTTTTATTTTCATTTAATGTATTCTAGTTTTTATGTCAAGACACCTTTCTGCCACAATCAGTGTATTTGTCGGCAGTCGTATGTTTTCAAATCATTGTGGTAAGAACTCTTTCGTTTTCATTTGA
Source organism: Cerastoderma edule (assembly GCA_947846245.1). Lineage (NCBI taxonomy): Eukaryota > Metazoa > Mollusca > Bivalvia > Cardiida > Cardiidae > Cerastoderma > Cerastoderma edule. Next base: position 37,338,657 of record OX401409.1, read on the forward strand.
AAAGTAAATTGGCGGCTGGCCTCCGATCTAACCTGATTGCTACTCTGAGTATCTTTCCCCAACAAAATTAAGCAGAATAGGTTTTGGAAAGCAGACGACACAAAAATTTGTTTTTAAAAAATTACCCAGCATTCCAAGGGTTGAATGCGCCAGAGTAATGATGTTCTCTTTCCGTTTGGATGATCTTTATATCTGAGATTACACGCGCGAAAAAGTTTAGCTTCCGTTCTTCCACCGCCCATGTTTCTATTAAAAGAAAGGTGGGTGCCACATACAGAGAAATTGAACTTTAAGTTAGTGGCCCATAATTACATCATTTCGGTTGTTTGTAATATAAATAGTGGCGAATATCACTTCTAACTAGACATAAATCCGCCTTCACCGCCACCCTTTCTAATGCATCTTAAATACGTAGGCGATAGATCGTATCCCAATTTTCACGGAGGATCGCTTCAACTGTATTTGTCTTTAATCTCGTAATGTGTCGACACTCAATTCACGAACAATGCCATAGTCTTATCAAAATCCACTGACGCCGTCATTATTCACATAAAACTTTGGGGAATTGGTTGGTGGTAAAAAATATAGGTTCAAGAACCAACCTTAATAGATCATATCTGAAGTTGTCCATCTTTAAAGTTCACAAAGTGGAGTCGGCCAGCAAGATTGATGTGAGGTGACAATTTTCTGCACTTAAACAACTTTAAGGTTTGCGCCCATGTTAACGATGCCGTTGCAACCCATTCCATGGTGCGATAGTTTCCATCCCTGTCACAGAAAGGAATAAGTACTAATATTTGATTTAAACATCTATGAATATTTAATTTAAACATGTACGAATCGTTTCTCTTAACCCTTTATCAAACGACAAATTTTCAACTATCCAAAATTGAAAGAGTTTGCAGACGACATTTCAAAATATCATGAAATTAAAAACAAATTATCTGATAGGACAGAAAACATTGTAGGAAAAGGAAATATTTGCTCGTCACGAGCAATTTCTTCTTTTCCCACAATGATTTTCAGAGTCGTCTGCAACAAACTGGTCAAAAGTTCTAATTGTTTGGTAATGGGTTAAAGGCTGCTGTTGACTCATGGATGTTGATATGTCTGATAACCCATGATGGCGTCTTGAGTGGTCAGTTCATAACACCACTAATCTTTTACAGATCGCTGTTGGTTTGCCAACAAGCAATACACGTACTTAGGGTAAACACCTTTCAAGATAAACCAGGAGGCAAGAAAATTAGATCATTAGCAATCATACACCTAGCACTCATTCCATGTGCACACGTGACCTGAGACAAGTATATATAAACTAAAATGTTTTGTATACATGTATATTCACACAAATATTCCTGATTTTAAAATTAAAACGTCAAATCATTGGTATGCCCATATAACTGATGTGCATAATATTGTAACTATCATGTTCTTTCCCAACTTCATTGAGGTATCCCTCAAATTTGTATACGTACAGTATCAATAGATGTCATAGAATCATACATGCCACATTTCCTAGAAACACGGTTAATTGTTAAATGACCGGGGAAGGGTCTATCACGAATAAAGGGAATAGAAGTCAATTTCGCATTATAGCCGCTTTATTCAGGGCCAGCGAGCAAACGTTTTAGATTGATAAAACCCCCGCACGCATCGTGACCCCAACCAATGGACGACTTGTCAAACGTGAGATGGGATTGATTTAAGCCACACTTTACGGTTAGCACAATCTGGTCGGTCATGCGTAAAGAACGAGAGACAGTTACGTCCATAGTATATGTGCGTGATGATCTAAAACGCGACGCATGGTTGTACAATAACGACAACGTGAAATCACGCAAGTACCATAGCAAGACAATCAGAATACATCGGGTTTATCCAATGAAAACACCTCTGAAATAATAGGGCATTCGGAACACCTCGGCCATTTCTTAAAATATCATCGGAGGTAATGGGGGCCATTTTTGAAAGAAGGTCAGCAACGAAGGGCATGTCCGTTTGCAATCGTATCTACATGTACTCGGAAATACCCGGCACAAGCTGGGGATTGCCGAAAAGAGCCGATTGACAGAATATGAAACAAAGATGTGTTGATATGATCATCTCTAATGAGAAGGGTAAAAAATACATTCAATTGTGATATACAACCAATTTGTGTGTATCTAAATACATATTTAGTGCCTATGTGCATTTTGCGTTATCCGCCGGAAATAAGGCGAATTACCCCAGGATTTCTGGTTTATTCATGTACTGCCTACGAGGTATATCTACCGACTTGTGACGGGGATTGCCGAGTAGATACGATTGATAATAGGGATGACACCATATTGTTTCCCGCGGAATGACGTCACTTAACTTTCGTTTTCAAAAATAGATCTTAAACGTGAAATCTAAAGAGCTGTTTAATTTGATTAGGGAAACCAACTCTATATGTAACGACTTATGATTTCGCCATTTCGTATGAGTTACCGAGAAAAAATGAGTTTATTTAAAGGATGCCAAACATTTCCATACACATTGATCTACTTAACGTGCACGCTTAGAAAAGGTGTTATACGCCGGGGACGATTTACCCGAAAAAATGTAACCCTACACTTATATCCGAGCTGTATTTCACAGCTCACAGAAATATCCGGGTAGTTCCGATTGATAGCAAAGCGTGAAAGTACATTAACGATAATGCGACGGCACAGTGACGATAACGCGATATTACATCGTATAATCACCATTATACCGTTTCAATATCTTCACCGTACTGTGAAATAACTCAAGTACGATATTGATAACGTGACAGTTCTCGATATCGTAATCGCACTGCGAAATCACACAAGTACGATACTGATCGTGTAAAAGTACGATACTAATAATGCAACGGTACATAAACGACAATGCGAAATCACACAAGTACGATACTGATCGTGTAAAAGTACGATACTAATGATGCAACGGTACATAAACGACAATGCGAAATCACACAAGTACGATACTGATCGTGTAAAAGTACGATACTAATAATGCAACGGTACATAAACGACAACGCGAAATCACGCAAGTTCGAAAGTGAGAGCGTGAAAGAACGATTATCATGATAATGCAGCGTTTTGATGACAATAATGAAAAATCGTTTTACCCATAATCATGAACCCATAACCCGCGATTTTGAAACTCTTCCTTTTACCGGATTATATCGGTCGTTCTCGGTAAACATCGGTCGGAGCCGAAATTTTTCGCATTCAACTGAAAGGTTCCATCCACGACTTGTGTATACTGAAACGACCGAAGTAATGCATTCAAAAGAATAAGTTTCAAAATCGCGGAATACGGGTATTCTATGTTTAAAACACTGCTGTGTTTAAGTATTGACCAGGTTCTGCAATTTGATAAAGAGTCTGCTAGAATGAATTGTTTTCTAGATATGAGTACAATAAAACAAATCCGATAATGGCGGGTTCATCAGACAATCAGTGTCGGTTGGTCTTCATTGATGCGTTATAGTGCACTTAACAACCCGTTACCAAGCAACATTACTTTTTGTCGGCCTGCAGCAGACGGCTTAAGGAATAATCGTAGGAAATTGCGAATGTTCGTATTTTAGATAAGACTAAATGTAGAATATTCGTATTTGAGAAAACAATATATGTAGAATATTCGTATTTGGGAAAACAATATAAAAATCATTATTACTTTATTAGTTCAAGAACCATAACGTCTTTTAAGCTGAAGACGACTCAAAATAGAAATAGAATAAAATAAAAACTGTGTTAAATGTGCTTGATCAAAGGTTTGTGTAAATTTGATTTAGAAACATTCAATTCATATTCTATAGAGGAAGTTAAAGTAGTTTTTTATCTTAAAACTTAGAGTCCGTATACAAATAATAGATATGCAATGGTTTTGAATTCCATCACATACATTCTGTGCATAGTTTGAGATGTTGACAAATGCTGAATCAATTCTGTGTCCAGGAGCTTTTTTTCATCAATACTCATCGTGTAATATAAAGGATTCTGACATTTTATTTTGACTTGCAAATTGTCTCATGTATGAGCAAGAACGTTTAAGAAGTGCCAGTTTTAGTGCAAGAACGTTTAGATAGTACAATTTAGAGTCGACACCCATAAACATGTATTCATATAAATGATTTTTCGCCACTATCATGTTCTTTCATTGATTCACGTTATTGTCATTCTTTTCTTTAACCAAAAAAGTGTTTTGTGCTTTATTTTAATAAAGTGAACATAGTTGTATTGAATCTTGTCTGTATATCCATCTTTCTTTCCCCAGAAATATTAATTATCGGGAGAAGATCTTCTGAATAGCATTCAAGTTTAAACATCGTTAATCGTCGTTGGTTATGTGTGACGATGGAAACGGTTGATGTTTCTTACTGAATTTTTGGCGGGATGTTTTTGCGTGTCATGGGCCGACTCATATTATGGCGTGAACTAAGAGGATTTGGAGTTTTACCCTACCATGCGGAATAATACGCCTAGAAAATGAAGTTCTATCGGATGTACTTTGTCCGAAACGTGTTGGGGACGAGCAATATAAGTTATTGGATTTCCTCGGCTTATTACGCCGCTACTTCAAAGAAATAGAAAACATGCCCAGGAAACCAATAAAATGATGTAAAATGGACAAATAAAAGGCGAGACAAGAGAGAATGACGAGAGAGAAACAGTGCACTCATAGAGTGTTAACCTTTATTTCTCATTACCTTTATCTTCGTGGCTGGGGGTTTAACGCAGCCTGATATTTCTGATTTCTCAAGACATCTTTTTATCACATATGATTAGATACTTTACATCATAGAGATTTCTTTCTCCTTGCAATTTAGATGTATCATGTTATAGTTATCATTTTCACAAGTCAAAATAATTCATGATGAATTGGGGTAAACGCCGTAAAAATGTGTGTGCACAGAAGAGAAAATTTCAAATTAAAGATAAAATTGCGTTGAAACAATGCACTTTTTGTATTATGGTTAGCAAAACAATATAGAGTAGCTATTGAAAAGCATAATCAATTCGGGACGTGTCAATTTATTTTGGTATTTACAGACTTTATGCGGTAGATCTCTAAAGCGATATCACGCTTTTGGTTAGGATAATTTGTTTTTTCACTGTATACATACTTATAAATATTTAAAAGATGCAATTTCGCCACCAATGACTCAGTGTGTATCATATAACAGTACAGCTGCTGGGCAGTTTTAAAGAAATTCATTTTCACTTCCAAATGTCCTCACATCTGTAAACCTACACTTTTAGATTACACTCTTAAGTTTCTTATTGCTCTCGTTATTCTAAACGCGAATTTGCGTCACAAAATGGGGAAATCGTGGCTGCTTAATGATTGCTATTTAAATAACAATACCACTTAATCCATTTTAAAAAGCACTGCTTGATTAAGACGATAGCGAACTACTAAATGTGTTTCAATCTTTTATCTTTAAGATGCTTCTAACAGAAATGCCCTTATCGCTTTTCATGATCTTCGGTGTGCTTTGCATTAGAATCCAATTAGAGCAAATTGGTTTCTATCAAATACGTAGAGCAATTCGATTACAGATTATTTTAGATAGCGCCTAAAAGACTACCTAAAGATAATGCATGACATCATACATGTGTCAGTTACGAGGTTGATTCGGTTCGAGAAAAATTTAAAAACCCAGAGTACCGTTTAACTAAACGTTCCGTGCTTAGAATTGCATGATCAGTTCAAAACAATATTCCATCTTATTTTAATATTCGGCCAAACAATATTGCAAAGTAATACATCATTGGAATCGTCTCTCCAAGACGCTTCCAACGACGCATCATATCGTAATGTTGTACTTTCATTAGGGATACTATCAATGTTAACCGGTTTTGACTTACGCTCATTTTTTCCTTATGTTGTTTAGTAAAACGATACCCTGGCCTTCGACTCAGCTTGGCCTACTAGAAGTTCACAGCCTGTTATACGTCTATGCTCCACACCGAGTCTATAGATTTATCATAGGTATTCATATCTAGCACTGAGTCCCTTCAGCTCAATTGGTTTAGTTTTCCTAATTAGAACCGGAGAAGTTCAAGTTCAAATCAAGGGTAGTCTTCTATTTAGAAATGAATAAGGAAGTTCCATAATTTGTGGACATATTACGACTCGCGAAAATTTAAGCGATGGCCGGAGGAATGTCAGACTTCTCTGCTAACTTTCTTGGGCGATTATACATGTACAACTATGTAGAACCAATACATGCTAATTGGTACTACCATACTTCATACTTCTTACATCTTTGAGGCAAACTGAACATGTCTTTCTTCGATACTAACCTATAAATACTTTGGGGTGGGGGGTCAACATGTTCGGAAAGATAATTGTTCAGTAATGGTGTAACTTATGAAAAATGAAAAAAAAAAGAATTCTATATTTTTTCATTGCCTTTTATCAGTTTTGATAATTGGTTAAAATGTTGCCTCCTGCGAATTGCTCTGAACACAATAAATGGCTAATCTTAAAGTGGCGGTCTTAATGCATCGTTATAATGGCGAAGCACTTAAGATTTCGCATCAGGTAAATTCAAGCAACCACTTAAACGTCTCACCACATTACGTGAAATCAGATAGAAAATTAACTTCACTGGGAATTAAACGATAAAATGTGTTAGGCATTTATCCCACTTTTAATCGCAATGATTTTGGTCTAAATGTAATTTGATTAAGCAATCGTTTCAACCCATCGCAGAATATTCGTTTCTATGGATCAGCGCCATGTGTGTTTCTAACCCGTACAGTGCTGGAACCGACTTCATGCTTATGTAAATAGGCGGGATCGTGGCCAAATAAAATGGTGGCTGGCCTGTGATCTAACCTGGTTGCTACATATAGTTTTTTTCCTGTTCAAAATTAAGCTGATATTTAAAGTTTTGGAACGAAAACGAAAGAAAAACCTATTTTTAGAAAATATCCCAGCATTCTATGGGTTAAAGAATTTAGTAATACAAAAAAGAGAAAATGCTTAGGTTAGATTAAAATGAAGCACATTTCCGGCTTTTCTCCTCGGTCTTTACGAACTCTCGCATTTATCGTTTTTTCACAGGGATTATAAAATTTCTCTGTTTTAGAAAAAGACAAGAAACATGATAAGTTTAAAAGATCCTTTTTGAAGAGACACACTCTCCCATTACCGTTTTGTAAAGAGTTTTCAGGAAAGCATCAATGAAAGATGGATATGTCTTTAAAATATACGCTGGGCGAACACTTGTCTATTTTAATGGAGGTTTTTAGCATAAAGAAAATACTTAGTCATACATAGGGTGTCACACAAAAGCATGCTAAGGTTTCTGCTTCAATACATTCCAGGTGACAATTGTCTCTAAATTCCTAAAGAATTACATCTCCAAAATAATGGAAAAATGAACTATTTCATTGGTTTTGTTATTTATTCAACAGTCATCAGCTAGTTTCAATTTCAGGTTTTTGATAATTGATAAAACAAAATAGCGCGCTAAGTGAGATTTTTCTTCTTCAAAGGAAGCACAAAAATAAATTGTCCAGACAGAATTACCAATACTGTAATATCTTAATTTGGATTATCTTCAAATCTTAACAATAACAATCATGACATACAAACAAAGCTTTTTGATCAATAGATGTATTGAAAGTTCGCTTTTTGTTAAGCCATAAGTTGTATAGCTTCATCAGGAACAAATGTTGATGCAGGAAAAACCGATATCAAATGTAACATACATGATACTCATTGCAACAAGAACATATATTTTGTAACAATAACTTATTCTTTTTGCAACAAGATCTTATATTCATTGCAACAGAATATTATGTTTGTTGCAACAAGAATTTAAATCATTGTCGTAAGAACTCATATTGATTACAACAAGAATTTAATCATTGTCGTAAGAACTCATATTGATTACAACAAGAATTTAAATAATTGTCGTAAGAACTCATATTAATTACAACAAGAATTTAAATCATTGTCGTAAGAACTCATATTGATTACAACAAGAATTTAAATAATTGTCGTAAGAACTCATATTGATTACAACAAGAATTTAATCATTGTCGTAAGAACTCATATTGATTACAACAAGAATTTAATCATTGTCGTAAGAACTCATATTGATTACAACAAGAATTTAATCATTGTCGTAAGAACTCATATTGATTACAACAAGAATTTAAATCATTGTCGTAAGAACTCATATTGATTACAACAAGAATTTAAATCATTGTCGTAAGAACTCATATTGATTACAACAAGAATTTAAATCATTGTCGTAAGAACTCATATTGATTACAACAAGAACTGATATACATAAAAAGAAGGCCCATAACAGGCCATGTTTACATTATTTGACCTAAGACATGAAATGTTCACTTTAGAGAGCTGATCAAAGTTACAAGAAGCGACGAAGTTGCATTATTTGACCTAAGACATGAAATGTTCACTTTAGAGAGCTGATCAAAGTTACAAGAAGCGACGAAGTTACATTATTTGACCTAAGACATGAAATGTTCACTTTAGAGAGCTGATCAAAGTTACAAGAAGCGACGAAGTTACATTATTTGACCTAAGACATGAAATGTTCACTTTAGAGAGCTGATCAAAGTTACAAGAAGCGACGAAGTTGCATTATTTGACCTAAGACATGAAATGTTCACTTTAGAGAGCTGATCAAAGTTACAAGAAGCGACGAAGTTACATTATTTGACCTAAGACATGAAATGTTCACTTTAGAGAGCTGATCAAAGTTACAAGAAGCGACGAAGTTACATTATTTGACCTAAGACATGAAATGTTCACTTTAGAGAGCTGATCAAAGTTACAAGCAGTGACGAAGTTATGAATAGATGATTTGGAAGCATTTGTTGAACTTTGAAGAGACGTGTCGTTACATTCTTTTTATTGAAACTAAATGACGTTGATCTGTCTGCGAAATTTAAAGGTCTTCTTCAAGAAGCTTTTACCCAATATTCGATAATGGATTTGCGTCCAGACACAAAGTATCAGGAATTAATACATTGTTTAAATTTGATATTAAAAACTGATATGTCCTGTTAACATTATCGGACTGATATCCAAACTGCCAATTGTGCAAGAGGCAATGTTCACCAATGCATACACTTTCTTTACATTTCTGTAATTAGTTTTATAAATGTTGATGCTACTCATGCAAAGAAAAATCATCATAGCCAATAACTATCTCTAATTTATCGAAGTAAGCATTCCAATTATTCATACCTATCGTCAGCTGTCTAGATACATAGGCCTTCTTAACCCTTTCCCAAACAACAAATTTGCGACTGTCCCAAATTGAAAGAGTGTGCAGACGACTTTTGAAAAATGCGATGAAATTGGAAAATAATCTTCTGATAGGCCAGAAAACATTGTGGGAAAAGGTGAAATTGCTCGTCACGAGCAATTTCTCCTTTTCCCGCAATGTTTTCCATAGTCGTCTGCAACAAAGTGGTTAAATGTCGTTATTGTGTTGTTAATGGGATTATTTATTTATGAAAATAAAACATGAGTAAAGCGTTAAAAGGTTAAATGCTGAAAGTTTTCCAAAGAAGTTACAGAGATGCTGTTCTTTAAAGGTTTCATTATATTTTGTCGTCTCGAGGTTTGAGCAGGTTGGAACGAAAAGTAAGACATCACTATCAAGTAATTTTCGTCATAGATGCCGACTTGAAATCAAAGCCAGTGAAACGACCTGAAACGAGAGTGAGACAAGTCAAAAGCCTTGACAGACTCCAGTTAACGTTTCATTGACCGACAAAATATCTTAAGCATTATACGCTAAGCTACCATGTAAAAGCTCGTTTTGACAACTTCAAGGTTTGTCAGGAGTTATCTTAATCTTAAGGAATTGAATGTTCGATCTACATCCGCTCTTGTTGTCAGTTGATTTTGGTGCTTTGCTCTATCACTCAAAATTGCTTGCTCAAAGAAAAGAACATTTGGAAATCAAATTAAAATGTCTTTGAAAAAATACAATATATACATAGTTGAATGATATGTTATTAAAAAAAAAGAAGTTTTTGAAGGCGTAGGAAGATCAGAAAACGTCGATATATCATATAATTACTATATATATGCGATAGATATCAAAACTATTGCAGCGTTTTTGGGATATAAATACAAATGAAATTACTGTGAACTAAGAACTTAGAAACATCATCATTTGGAATCCAATTGATTTTATCCAGAGTGTATCATACAAAAGTATTGGTGTGGTGCAGTTTTTAAGAAATCTATTCTTAACTTTCGAAATTTCCTCACATCTGTGAACAAGGACCTTTAAGAGCCCACGCCTCGGGATTACTTAAAGCAGCTCACGTGACATATATTCCCATATAAAAGCAATAACACAAACTAAAACAAGTCGAAATTTCGTGCTAGGATTACTTAAATTTCTCTCCTGTCCGTACCTCAGCCTGGAATTATGGTCGAATCCTTGTGGAACAGGAAACAATGTTTCACACAATTCAATCGGAACCCTCCTAATAATTCCGTCAAATCTGACGTTACCGAAAGGAAGCGATCTATTTCATTGTCGAGTAAATCTTACGCGATTGTGACTTATAACTAGTCACCCCGGCATATTAATCCATGTTTTACGAGACATTCCAATCTTCTTAAATAGTGTTCAGACAGCTTTCCCACTTGGGTCTAATATGGGCGTATATTTCCCGGGTTTCAAGTAACGGTTGGAAAACCTCGTCGACTTATGGCCTTGAACCTTGTTTATAGAACTGAACCGATCTGAAGCCTCAAAGGTTGTACTTACAATCTTCCATAACGAGTTTCGATCCAAAACTACTATTGACATACATGTAGATATTGATTAACCCTTTCCAAAACAATAACGACTTTTAACCACTTTTTGCAAACGACCCAGGAAAACATTGTGGAAAAAAATAAATTGCTCGCGACGAGCAATTTTTCCTTTTCCCACATTTTTCTGCCCTATCAGAAAATAATTTACAAAAATCATCGCATTTTGAAATTTCGTCTGCAAACTCTTTCAATTTGGGACTGTCGAAAATTTGACGTTTGGTAAAGGATTAACAAAACTAACTGATGCCAAATTTGTGATTAATTTTCTGTGAGAAAAATATCTAAAAAGGACACTTTCCGCCACATTTTGAGTGTATGCTCTGATCACGAAGGCTGCAGAGGGGCAAAAAAGGCATCGTTACTGTGATTGTTATATCATTTGCTCTATATACTTAAGGCTGGTGTGCTGTTCTTGGTAGTACATGATAACTAATCATTATGGCAAGACCTGTTCCAAATATGCAACTTTTATAACTGGTCAAAATTGAAAGCAACAAAGGGTGCTTATTATTTGGGAAGAAATGCAACTTTCTATTTCTCATGATACGTAGACATTAACGTGCAAGTGTAGAAATTGCCCGCTAACTCTCAGAGAGCATTCTCAGCATTTTCCATCTTTTTTTATGTTTTATTTCAATGTCTGTGTGTTAAAGTGTCAAACTGTGACGGCATACAGATAGGAGCAAGGAATTCACAATATCAGAGATTTCTAAATACCTATTTTACGATGCCCATCCGAACATTACAACATAAATGACCCCAGCGAAAAACAACTTGTTTTAACCAACCTCGGCCTTAACCCTTACCCAAACAATAACGACATTGACGACTTTGTTGCAGACGACTTTAGAAAACATTGTGGTTTTCTGCCCTATCAGAAGAATATTGTTCAATTTCATCACATTTTGAAATGTCGTCTGTAAACTCTTTCAATTTGGGACAGTCGAAAATTTGTTGTTTGGGAAAGGGTTAACATGGACATACGTATCACTACATTATACTCGTATCAAGAGGAATATCCCTCAAATTTGTTTTCTGCTGGTTGGAACTGAATGATGTCAAAAACAGATCCCCAGCGGTACCGGAGTAAGTCTCCAAACCATTGTAGCGTTTTATATCCTTATAAATAACGTTGACGATTTACGCATGATGGCACAGAAACCATTAACCCTTTACCAAACACAAAATTTTCGACTGTCACAAATTTAAAGAATTTGCAGACGACATACCAAAATGTGAAAAAAATGGGAATTAATTTTCTGATAGGGTGGATATCATTGTGGGAAAAGGATAAATTGCTCGTTACGAGCAATTTCTCCTTTTCCCACAATGTTTTCCAGGGTCGTCTGCAACGAACTTGTGAAATGTTGTTATTGGTTGGTAATGGGTTCAACGCTTGTGCGTCACTTTTTTCTAATTCCTCAGAGGGTGAAAACGGATGTTTTTGATATATACAACCACTAAATAACAACGTCGTTTGTACGGTTCATGAACTTTTATATGCGGCGTAATAAAATCGGTCGAGCTTTGCAATTGTTTAAAGTCTATGGATGTAAATGATCTAAATACAACCTCTAAATATCAGACTCGCTTGTACGGTTCATGAACTTTTATATAAGTCGAAATAAAATGTGTATACAGTGATTGAGCACGTATTTCCTATCCAAAAGCGTGAAAACGCTTTTTATATCTATCATACACAGCCTATGTATACTTACAAAAATTGAGGCTTTCCGAATTAATTATTCTTTCAATAACTACTTTTAATGGTATATCAAACAACAATTCAAAAACTACATTGTTTCAACGACATTGTTTTACTTTCAAATTAACTCTTCTGTGGACAAACACCTTTGAAAAAGTTTCACATGTAGTCATGATGTACACGGATTGTCTGTACGTTTTCATGGAAAAAAGATCATGGGCCTACTCTAAGAATATGTTCGCAATCTTTGGTTAATAGAACATGAGTTATTTTTACCCAGCCTTAATGGAGAATTATCGTTTTTAAGTAGACCCAGATTATTTCCCAACAGGATCTTTGTTAATTGACCTTTTATGGTTCTGATGCCTAAACGGGATGAGAAATGGGCCATTTGAACTATTTCAACCTTTTCCGTAAATGTCCAAATACGTCATGCAAATTGCCAAACTTAACGTTACGAAACGGTCCAACGGTAACGGTTTTGATGTACTACCCTTTTCTTATATCAATATTGTCTAATGTCATCTAATGTATAAGTGTTAAGAGGCTTTAAAGAGTTTGCAAATCAGGCCCCGGATTTTACGAAAAAAGTTTTAACCCAATGTTATACAGATAATAAAAGTCGCTTATTTATTCAGCTGATTTTCGAGCTGAAATCGCTTTCGCGAACGCCGACTCAACTTAGTCACATGCTTTATATGTGTGTTCTACATTATACATGACCACTCTGTTGTTGTTGTTGTTGTTGTTTTTGTTGTTGTTGTTGTTGTTGTTGTTGTTGTTGTTGTTTATGTTGTTGTTGTTGTTGCTGCTGCTGCTGTTGTTGTTGTTGTTGTTGTTGTTGTTGTTGTTGTTGTTGTTGTTGTTGTTGTTGTTGTTGTTGTTGTTGTTGTTGTTGTTGTTGTTTCGTGTGTTTTTATATTAACTTCTTTATTTGATGGTTGGGGAGGTATCGCTTATTTTTAGTTTCTTATACACAACTATCGCGAACAATCCTTTTGTTGCATTGGACTGTCAACACTTTTTCACTTTTTTCAACTTTAACACAGTTGTCAGTGCACGTACCCATGACTCTGCTAAGGTTAAACCAGGACTACACAATGCTGGATACCCTTCCGATGAATTGGACGAGGCTTAACTCTTGGATGGGGATAAAATGGTTTACATTTTACTTCAATGTGACAAAAGGACAAACTGTTAACAAGGAGCGATATAATATATAAAATTACAATTTCTTTGCGATACAATTTCGAATCCATTGTCACAAAAGGATGCATTTTTCACAAGGAGCGAAATAACATGTAAGAAATAAAAGTTCTCTTCGATACAATGTGGAAACCATTGTGACAAAGTATTAATTGCTTACAAGAACAAATGTGTCCTTTCGTCAAAATTGTTTCTGAAGTTTTCTACATCTACATTGTGATATGTGAAAAGAATGAAAAAGCATTGTGGTAAAAGGAGAAATTGCTTGTCACCAGCAATTTCTCCTTTTGCCACAATGCCTTCTGGAAGCCGTCTGCAGCAAGACGCAAAAGTGTGGCGTTAGGTATTTGGGTGTTCATAAGTAAAAGTGACGTATATTGTACTATGGAGTAAAAGATCAACTGTGTTGTAGGGATAACTACTTCTATTAGTATCTAAACTATAAGTGGGTGCCGTACCGATCGTGGTCTATCTACATTAAGGAAGTCGTCCGGGCCAATTAGCGGTTAATTAACGAACATTACTGAAACATTTCTGAGAACATTGATCTGACAAGGGAAAAGGTGCACGTGATGGAGTAACGGCATACATAGTCCGAATGATCCAGACGTAGATTTCTGTCCTTTTGGAAGAAATTTTGTTACGATAACCTGAAAGCAATTAATTCTTGCATTAAAGGCCCATAAAAGGAGATGAATGCTAGATCAAACTTGTTCATTTGGTAAACTTTTGATCAGATTCAATTAGTTATCACCAAAAACAACCATCAGCAAAACTTGAATGTGAAAGTCAACCAGAAATAACCCAGATTAGCAAGTTTAATAATTAAGATTGCCTCATTCTTCACCTCTGACTTTGACAGTTGATACACAAATATTTGAACCGACCAATCAGAATTTGTTATATTTTGAATATGATAGATAGATGTTTTATTTCTGTTTTGTAACTTATACAATAGTACATTGTTACATACACATACAATTGTTACATATTAATACATCACATGAAAACAATGTCATATATTCTTTAATACTAAATACCCTCTCGTTAGTATGCATCTATGTATACATATATAGTCGTACATATATACATGTTCACACACAAACCCATACATCCACACACCCACACCCCCACACACATCTACCCACTCACCCCTTCACACACATCCAATTACCCATACCCACACCAACACATTTCAACAAACACATTTATAGATAAATTCTTATGTTCTGATGTTAGATACTAATACATATGTATATCTATACACTGACTTTCTTTCAATTTATATATTAAAGCGACAACTAGAATTACATATTTCGACAGTTGCATTAAGAATAAGATATTATATATGTTCATGTTTTTGCATTAACAATAAGACATATATATCTTAGTCTTTGGAGAATGGACTAATCAGATAAAAATGTCGATTTTGGATTGAAATAAAACCAGAATTATAAAGTTATGGTTGATCCCTAGGTAAGGAGAGTAATAAGTTATTTAGCCTTTTAGTTGGGTCCCTTAGGAAGCAACACAAATTGAGCAGACTTTGCCTATTTGTAGATGATAGAAGCTCGACAAACTTCTGCATACTAGGGCGTTCTCTAAAGTATCTTTTTACATATTTTTGTCTGAGATCATCATATTTATCACATTTCAATATAAAATGGAACTCGTCTTCAATATCTCGACACTCACACAATAGACATACTCTTTCATCTCTTTGTATTCTTTCTCTTCCATACCTTGCAGAATGAATCCTTAAATCATGAGATGAAATTCTAATACATGTGATATATCTTCTAAGATGTTTATTAACAACAATATTAAGGTAGTTCTCCTCGCCAAAACTGGGTTTAATATTAATATATAAAGTGCTTAAGACCGAATTAGATTGCATGTCAGTGAACCATTTTTGTTGAAAACAATCAATAACTCTTTGTTTAAAACTTGATATAAAAGAATTTTCGTCAACAACATTGTAATTTGTAAATGCCCACGAAAATCCATAGTCATTTAACAATGTTTTTACTTTAGTAACCCAGTTTTGCTTTCCATTATTACTTTTTTGAAGAGATAATTGATAAACATATTTTAATATGTAAACAAACAGGCTGTTGATAAGCATTATTGAATTGGAGACAACTATATTTCAAGCACAAAATAACTTATGTTAAAGGAGTCTTTTTAATAGGGTCTAAATGCATTTGTAAATTAATTATCATGACTTTTATGAACATAATAAAAGAACTCCATATATTTTTTCAGTAATTTATTTGTACTTATCTCCTTTTATGTGCCTTTAAAGACTATCTGATGTAATGCGAAAACGGTTATAAAAGCATTTATGTGGTTTGCGGTTCTTGAACATAAGCTAGCTCGACCAGAAATTGACATTTGGAGCTACCCTGAGGCAAACAAGCAAAGTGATTCTTTAAAATATTTTCTGTTACTAGCGTAGTGTTTTGATTAACCCTTTCCGAAACAATAACGACATTTGGCCACCTTGTTGCGGACGACTTTAGAAAACATTGTGGGAAAAGGAGAAATTGCTCGTGACGAGCAAGTTCTCCTTTTCCCACAATGTTTTCTGTCCTATCAGAAGATTATTTTCCAATTTCATCACATCTTGAAATGTCGTCTGCAAACTCTTTCAATTTGGGACAGTCGAAAATGTGTTGTTTGGGAAAGGGTTAAAGCAGATTGTTAATCTCTGGTGTGGAATTCTTAGTCTAGAAATGGCTTTAATAACTCGCATTATTATCGTCAAAACGATGAATTAAAGAATAAAAAAGGAGAGGTTTAATGTTCTAAAATTCTCGAAAAAATAAGAACCGCGTCTGATGAACACATTAACAAAGCTAATGCGTTAGATCGTCGTAAATAGCATCTTAATTGCATGTAACCAAGAGAAGCAGAGCGTTACACTCTGGTGCTATTTTTGCGTTTTGGGGTAATTAAACATTGCTCAATGATTTAGGGAATTCATATTTTTTTTCCAGATTTAAAAATGTCTTTTTTCTTAATTGCCATCGTTTCCCCTCTTTTTCTTTCTTTTTAACCTATAAAAGCTCGATTAGAATGATATAAAAAATCCCAGGCCTCATTATAGATCAATCAAGAACGATTGCATTTTTTATAACGTAAAAAGATAAAGAGCTCTGTCCATACGGTGTTTTAAAAGCGATGCTAGAATGGCCAGAGGGGTCGGTCGGTCTTTGGTAAACGATTCCGCCTCACAAGCATGCTACATTTGAAAACATTGACAAAACTAAAATATCATTATACTCACATTTAAAGAAAAGTTCGTCTATTGAGTTCAATTCTCATTTTCCCACAACATTTTCTAGGTCGTCAGCAACAATCTGTTCAAATGTCATTATTGTTTTGTAATGGGTTAAAGGCTTTTAAAGCTGATTGGAATCAGGCCAGTCGCCTTGCGATGTATCAAGGCAAAGTTCAGGTTTCCAATTCAACAAGCAATGTCTCATTTGGACTCAGTGGTCTAAGAAAAACGGACCAAATTAATATAATGTCTTCATGATTAGAAATATCGTTAACTGTTACATGTTCCTTTAACTGAGAAACAGAGTGTTATATTCAGGAAAAGGCATTATCTCCAGAATTAAGTCTAAGAGTGACCTCCTTGTAGAGATCTAAACTACGAATTTCACCTTTGACCCATTACCAAACAATAACGACATTTGACCAGTTTGTTGCTAACAACTCTGGAAAACATTGTGTGAAAAGGAGAAATTGCTCTTAACGAGCAATTTCTCCTTTTCCCACAATGATTTCTGCCAGAAGATTATTTTTCAATTCCATTACGTTTTGAAATGTCGTCTGCAAACTCTTTAAATTTGGGCTAGTCGAACAGTTTTGTGTTTGGTATAGGGATAACCGGAAACCGCCGAACCGGAAAGAGCCGAAACGGAAATACGACCGTTCTCTGGTTCCCATGAAAGTTTTACGCGGCGAGAAGGAAACTCTAATTAACCACGGGGAACATGTATTTGATGCGACACCAAATTGTTAATCGTATCCGTCGAGTATCACATAATCAGATCTGTAGCTAACGCTCTCTCTTCCACTCATAATTTTTAGGAGTCCCTGGCGGGAACTGTCCCAAATTGAAAGAGTTTGCAGAAGACAATCCAAAATGTGATGAAATTGAAAAACAACCTTCTGATAGGGCAGAAATCATTGTGGGAAAAGGAGAAATTGCTCGTCACGAGGAATTTCTATTTTCCAACAATGTTTTCCCGAGTCGTCGGCAACAAATTGGTCAAATGTCGTTTTTGTTTGGTAATTGGTTAACGAAGGTAATTGGGACCCACGAGCATGTTTTTCCTTTTCGACATGTTGATCGTAGAAAATCGCTCTTTCGATTTATGTCTCGTCTTTCTAGTAAATTCCTTTATATTTCCCGCTTTTTTTTTGTCATTCTTTGCGTTCCCCTTTACGATATTTTGTGACTGGTCCGAATCGAAAGCAATAGCAGACGACAGAACAAGATGTAACCATAAACGTAAAATATTTATCAATGGTCTAATTGATACCAACAGTAATAGACATTAATCCAGCATGAGAAATCGAAATGAAAATATGTCGATTTTTAAGCAGATTCAATATACCACCATTTTTGTTCGCTTTCACAGGTTTGGTTGTACTCGTACAAACCCCTAACTAAATGATGCCCTACTTCAACCCATCTACTGCGTCGTTTTTTTGAAATCACTGAAATAAAAGAACACTGTTCTCTCTAAGATCATGTTTCTCTTATATTACAATTGTTTCATTCACATGTCGGAGAAAAAAAACGATGTTTATGTTAATTCATTATCAGTGACTTATCTTAGTTTGGACCAGACTTGAATTCCCTTATGATGGAATTCCGACTTCCGTTTATCATCTTTTCTCGGAATACCTGACCAATTTGTGCTGATCTCTTCAGGAATATGACTATGTTTTAACGAGGGGGTAGCGTTTCCATGATACAGGAGTAATGATACGTATAAACCCCGGTAAATCGGGAGACTCCCTTGTGAATTAATTCTTGTCTGTCATTATAGACTGGCGCATTGGCCATTTCCTCCCATATAGTCAGAAGTATTTATCTAGACGGGTCCATCTACGGAACTAACTGTTATGTGATCATCAAACTCATCAAACTTTCTCGAACGAGAGTATCTTGCGAAAAGTACCGAATGAGACCGACATAAGCTGTCAATTCGGGCTGATTTATGATAAAGATTAAGCAATACAGGAATAATCATACCATGCAGTATCTCTGTACCACCTAAAGACGACATTTTTATTTACTTAAAGCAGACGACTTTAAAAAAGCTGTGTAAACATTTGAAAAACTTTCAGTCTTGTTGTTTGCATATTTGAATAGATTAAAAAGCATAGTGGCAAAAGGAAACATTGCTTTTGGCAAGCAATTACTCTGTTGCGTTAGGTGCTAAATCGGTATACTAGCAACAGAAGTTTCCACTCAAATGTTTTTATATTTCTTTCTTCCTGGATCAGAATTTAGAAATCAAATATCATAATTTAGAAATCAAATATCATGATTTTTTATCGGAATGTTGCCTGTGTATATTCATCTCTGATCATCAAATTAAGTCTACTGAATGAAGAGTATACGATCCCTGGTAATTCATTCATAATGATCAGAAAATACCGCAAATAGATCAGGTGGAAACATGATATATGTTCTTCATACGATAACATAACAGAACATGGGTTGCGGCAGTACTGTATATTCGTCTATTCTCTATATGGTGTGATATTAAAACGCTATACTGTTCAGTTGATAACAAGACAGCGATTTAATCTAGGAAATCATTGCTTACCTTTGAAATATATTTTGGAAAATAATTCTATAGACAATGCTTTCATTCTACCTATTTCATCTGTATAACTTTATGTTTACTTGATAGAATGTATTTTGATAAATAGAATAAGTTTAGTTGACGTGAAGATATTAAGAAGGGGAACGTGTTTCAATTTTTTGAAATATAGCCATGTGCATTGCATATTATACAAACGTAATGTTGCACTAAAAAATCGGGTGTCAGTTTAAAGCCAGACTGTCCCCAAATAAAAACTGCCAGATTGCATTAATTGGGCTATATAATAAAACTATATCTTACAACATTGCAGAACACTTAATTATCATAACTTAAAAACACCCGTTTTATTTATAATCGATATTCAAAAGTCTTTTTTTCACAAATTGTTGGGACAAGATCAATCGAAAACTACCGAAGTGCGCTCGGGAAATTAGGATCGGGGTCACATTTCCAAAAAGTCACGTGATACACGTGAATTATGACGCTCAAACAACAACAACTACTAAGCGTGAGACCTTGACATTCAATTTCATTGGTCCCCCATGTATAATGATTCTTTCCAAGGTAATTATATGCCCACCTTATTTTATTACTTCATTTGTAATTGTAAACAATCCTTATCAATTTGACAATCATGTAAGCATCATTTGACCTTTGTACCGTCCCATTTACTTTTAAAAAGGATAGAAAGTATGCTGTGATGCTCAGTTATCAATTGTTAAATAGAACTACCAACATTTTATCGCACATAAGCACCATTACAGAATCGCTTTAAAATCTTCCCACGCGTATTCGGTATTTTCCTAATTAACATGTTCCATAACTATTCCAAGTACTGTAAGCCATTGCATATGTTATGTAGCCACTGATAGTGTTTATCACTGCAAGTTCTTCATTTAGATTGTGGATATGTGGCCTTTTAGGTTACGAGTGATGTTATAATGATGATGGCCTTACAAACATGCAAACGGTTAGCTTATGGACTCGTTTCTATAAGAATGGTGGCCATCCTCGAGAATACCTAAACGGTTGGATAATAGAACAAAAGCAGATACATTACGTTCCTATCCGTTTCACTAAATTGTGTGTAATGTATTAAATGGTTTTATTTCTTGAATAAAATGTGTTTTAACTGAAATCAGATACGAAAACAAGGGCGACCAGGAACATATGTGTTGTATGTACTGAAATGTTGATTGTATCGGTCTTGGTATCAGCAATAGAGCATTTATGTCATCGTGCTCATAAAAATGGCTAATAGGCCCATGAGGCTGGGTTCTGTGAATTTCTATTGTGTTAATTATGTGTCAAGAATTTATATGGTGGTTAATGCCGTTTCAACATTTGTTCAATTATGTCACGGCTTTCCTTGATCCACAAATGCTATGCTAAGGCTCTGAAGTGACTTGCCAAAGGCTACTCCCACGAAACCGGATATGTCAATGGGGCTCTAACCCAGGGCCCTCTAGATCTAAGTCTGTTATCTTAACAAAATTGTCAATGGTCTCCGGTTTAAACTCATTGTAAAGGTAAAGTTGATTGCCAATCGTTGCTGTAAACAAGTACTCCGCCTTTTTGTTAATGAGGAAGATAAGAACTGTTTGTGACTGGATTAATTTTAGGGTGTGTGTATGTGCAAAAGCATCTCAAAATATCCATAAAAGGAAGTTGGAAAATATAAACAGTTACATGAAGAACTCATGCAAGTCTAAACGCCTATTAAAGAAAGCTTTGATGTGCTCCCAACTGATACACAGCCGATTAAACACAAATGATAGTGGTTTACTTCCTTCTTAAATATTGCTTTTTTTTCCTTTTTGATTTAGCTTGACATGATGGAAAACAGCAATTTTTGGTATCATGGTATCGTACTGGTAAGGACTTTCTCACTGGCTGTGTTTGGATAAGAACCAACAATAAAACGTTGAGTTCAAGACAAAGGGTCACTGTTTTCTTATTCTTTAGTAGCTGCATATCTGTGTTCCTATAAAAAAAAAAAAGGGGGGGGACGAGTTTCCTAGCCTTTCAATGCTTTGATTTCGACGGAAATAAGGAATACAAATGTACAGCAAAATATATATTAGACACATTTAATGACGTTATCTAAAATTACCACCACTCCCATCCTTGCATCATTTGATATGCCTGTACGTGCGTCCGTGTCAAAACTTGAACAATATCTCAAATTAAACGCTTAGAAATGTATTATTCATATTTTATAAAGGCATTTAGAAGATATAATGGTATCCATGTAACATATCATTTTATAAAATAACTTCTACATTCCGAAATTAACAGTAATTAAACAAAAAAATATGCCTACTTATGGTATACATATTTACATTAGGTTTTTGTGTTTTTGAAAATGTATATATGCATAGTAAACCTTTTACCTGTTTCGTTTTATTTCAATTGTACTTGTTTCTTTTTGTGTAAGTTAGTTTTTGTCCCTTTATTTTGTACAAAACAATAATGACAATAGGAAAATGCTCTGAATTATTTTCCTGTTTCACGGCGAATTCTTAGATATTCCGCCTCGGAGGAGCTAATACGATTATGTATGATGTCATGGGCTAACAACATTTTGTGGCCAACCTTTATAAGATTAATGATACAAGTCGCTATATCTATCTAACTTAACGAACAAAGAGATTCGTTAATTTTCGAATAAATCATTCACCGATAACGTGATCTGTTCTTACGTCGGGGTCTATTTTTCGCCCGTAACCCAACTAAAGGAGTTCCCTTAATTACCTTAAATAATTAAGGTCCGTGTTTTTTCTTCGTTTTTAATCAACGCTGTTACCACAATCTCAGCTAGACCATCGTTGACCCTGTCTCTGTATCGCATGATTTGTAGCTGACGGCATTAACGAGTTTAAAACAAAAAGGCAAACAACGTCTTCGACAGACTTAACCCTTATAGTGCTGGAACCGATTTCATGCTCTTGCAAACAGGTTAGATCACAGGCCAGCCGCCAATTTACTTGGCGACTGGCCTGTGGTCTAACCAGTTTGTAACTCTGAATAGCTTTCCTCATAAATAAAGCATATATTTTAGGAAAGCAGACGACACACAAATCTATTTGTAAAAAAATACCCAGCATTCTAAGGGTCAAACGACACATTATGTTAACCAATATATGACCGTTACAATATGAATATTTGCATATGGTGAGGAAAACCATATTCAAAAGTAATGTCAAAAGTAATGTCTTTAAAGTTTAATTGCTTTGATTTTCTTTACAAGGGTGTATATGCTTCAGGGACAAGACAGAATATTACCGATCAACGAGGTACCATTTGAAAGAAGATGTGTCCTTTAAATCAGTATCGCTGAATCTCTAGACAAGATTGGATACCCCATTTCTCTTAACTGATTACCTCATATGGATACTAACGACTGGTCTCAATTAAAAGAATATGCAAACGATAAAAAGAGATGATTTTCGTTGTGATATTTAACATAAACTGATAATTTTTGAAGAAGAAAAATTGGTTGCCAGTGGAAAAATGCAAATCAATAAAAGAAATATTCACAAATCCTAATCTCCACTTAAGCTTTAACCCTTTCCAAAACAATAACGAAATTTCATGTGTTTGTTGCAGACAACTATGGAACACATTGTGGGAAAAGGAGAAATTGCTCGTAACGAGCAATTTCTCCTTTTCCCACAATGTATTCTGCTCTTTCTGAAAAATATTGTTCAATTCTATCACATTTTGAAATGTCGTCTGCAAACGCTTTAAAATTGGGACAGTCGAAAATCTGTTGTTTGGTAAACAGTATACAGTACATTATAGATAAACTTTATTTGTTACGAAGAGCTACTTGCATAGTAGTCGGATAAACTTTTATTCGGATGACATTTACTATATATGCAATTTTTTTCCAAGAATAATCATGTTATCCATACAACTTTAAAAGGTTATTAACATTATTATATATTTCTCATGCGTATTAAGCCCCCAGCTTCTATTTTTCAAGTTTAAAGTGTGAATACAAAAAATTCAAAAACTGATTTGGATAACAAAAATTGTCCAGATTGTAATAAATTGGAAAAGAAAATTTGAATTATTAAATATTGAATAAATAAATTCATGTTTTTTGTGTTAATAACCCTTACAGAAATTATTTTATTACCTTTGAAGATGGTATGGTTATTTTGACATTTTTGCCCCAAACGGTTACCATGGAAACTGTCATTTTACGAAAGAACTAACTCGTCGACCTGCATTTTTCTTTTCATTTTTGAATTCACAATAGAATTTTAAATAACATATCAAAAATTTAGAAAATTCTGTGAAAGGATTATTTTGTTTTAAAACTGTAGAACATGTCCTTAAATCCGAAAAACGCAGACGAAGCATAGCGTGTTAAATTATTGTACGAACAGCAGTGTACAGAACAAGAGGAAAAACAATCGGATTATTGCGGATCACAGAATTGACAAGAGTTTCTATTCTATATTAAGGTCAGGTTTTCAAGGTTCAGCCCCGTAGCAATTCTTAACCCTTTCCCTGACACCAAATTTTCGACTGTCCCAAATTCAAAGAGTTTGCAGACGACATTTCAAAATGTGATGAAATTGGAAAATAATCTTCTGATAAGGCGGAAAACATTGTGTGAAAAGGAAAATTTGCGCGTTACGAGCAATTTCTCCTTTTCCCACAATGTTTTCTAAAGTCGTCAAATGTCGTCAAATGACGTTATTGTTTGGGAAAGGGTTAAGCTAATCCAGGAGCATCCGTACTTATTTATCTAGTTACATTTATCTGGGAAAGGCAAACACTGGCTTGGAAAGACAACTTGTCTGGTACCATTGTTTACGAAAATTGTTTGCGGAATTGTGTGAGGTATAGACACACGTTGATCACAGTAAACTAACTGAAACTTCATGGAAAGCATTAACACTAGCTTACCAATGATCATTATACATTACAAAGACGAACACTTCTATCTGATAATTTCATCGACTCCCATCAGAGGGTCGCAAAAAACAACAACAACATACACTTCATCTTTCCTTCAGAAATACCCATTACAACTCACCTGGAACAAAAAGACTTTTGAAAAAGTTGTGACAAAAGGAGAAACTGTACTTACTGAACAATTTCCCTGGGTCAAAATAATTTTGTTCTAACTCATGGACATAAAAATGCCTATTTTTCTTTCGTACAATGCCTTGTGGCAGGACAATTATAAGTACGTCACCATATCTTTTGTCGTAAGACGCCATTAGCCTTTGTCACGTGATACCCTGCTGTGACAACAATGCTTTGATGCCGTATTACTCCACATCACACATTATTTCACCTGTCATCTCGTGCCTATATCAAAACGCCTGTCGGCGTCTTCATTGGCGAATGGTTATCAGCCTTTATCAAAGATATAAATAACTATGACCATTGTTTGTTCGTTCAAGCGCCACGTGGTTTTCAGATTTCAATGAAAGAACCGGATGTCTTCTGACAGCTTTCCGGAAGTTGGATGGTTTCTCCCAGAATGCATTACTGAATTATGTATAAGAAAAATAAACAATAGCGACTTTTCTTTTTTTTCCTTGTTTTATCACAACATAACATAATTATATTCAGCATTAAACATAAAAAGAAATGTTTGTGGCTTACGAAATACATTTATATCGCATGTTTGAAGACATTCGTACAAATCGTAATTTCTAACCGTTATCAGAGATGTATCAGTGAAGTAATGATGTAAGAATGGAAATATCGGAGACTTTTCATAATGGTGAATACTTTCAAAATTCATGTTTCTATAACGGAATTCAACATTTATTCCAAAAAATATAGCTATGTACTAAGGTAGCGTCTTACTAAGCATCTTATAAGTACCCGATAAAAGTTTGCGTTTGTTCAGAGCAATATTTCTTATATTTCTAATATCGAAAAAAGCAATATTCCAAAGTAAAGCTTCATTGAAACGTCTCTCCGAGACCCTCCTGTTGCCGTGTCACATTACAATAGTGTTCTTTCATTTGACCCTTTCCCAAGCAATAAAGACATTTGACCACTTTGTTGCAGACGACTTCATAAAACATTGAGGGAAAAGGAGAAATTGCTCGTGACGAGCAATTTCTCCTTTTCCCACAATGTCTTCTGGCCTATCAGAAGATTATTTTCCAATTTCATCACATTTTGAAATGCCTTCTGCAAACTATTTCAATTTGGGACAGTCGAAAAAAAGTTGTTTGGGAAAGGGTTAAGGTAGGCCTACTATCCATGTATATCAGTTTTGACGTGCGCGAATATTTTTCTTAAGATGTTAAGTAAAATGTTCCATGGATTCTGTAGATCTAAAAGAATAGTTTAAAAGAGATGGTTATTGTTAATGTAAGTCACTCTTTCTCAGGTTATAGTTTTCATCGTATCGGAGGACATTTTCTATCTTATTTATGATTATAATGAGTTCTTACAGGTGCATGTTGGCAGAAATAAGAAAATTTGAAAGTTAGAAAATAATTTCTTTAAAACTCCACAACAGATGTAATGTTATATTACACGAACTGAAGAATAAACATTGGAAGCAAAGGAAGACTATTTCTCTTTCATTCTTTAAAGTGCGTATACAGTAAATCAACATGTGTTTAAAACCAAAAAGTTCTACCGAATACAAACTGCACATACAAAGATAGAGTGGCGCTTCATAAATTAATTATGCTTTCAAAAGTTACTTTTAATTGTATATCCAACAACAACTGTATTCTTTCTACAACATTTTCTTTGACCTTCAGATTTTCTCTTCTGCGAAGAAAGCACCTATAAGCAAGCTCTGTTCTATTTGGTTCGGTTAAAAATTGAAGAGTTAAGAACAATTTGCTTGACAAGTTTCTTCTCTCTTTTTTCAGGATGAACATGGACTGGCGACTTTACACCGTGTCTGTTTTGACGTGTATAGCTATCAAAATGACCTTTGTGTCTACCGAAGAAACGAAACGAGGTAAGGCGCTTGCCAGTTTATAATAGAAACAAATAAAAGAAGAAATTAACTTTCTAAACTTGTTAAAAATACGAGCGAACCAGTGTATAGTATAACTTGCGCTGGCCAGTTTATAAAAGATACAAATAAATCAAGGAATGGGTTTTCTAGACTTGGTTAAATACGAGCGAACCAATTAACTATTTAACCCTTTCACAAACAATAACGACATTTGACCACTTTGTTGCAGACGACTCTTGAAAACATTGTGGGAAAAGGGGAAATTGCTCTTAACGAGCGATTTCTCCTTTTCCCACAATGTTTTCTGTCCTTTCAAAGGTTACTTTCCGATTTCATCATTTTTTGAAATGGCGTCTGCAAACTCTTTCAATTTGGGACAGTCGAAGATTTGGCGTTTGGGAAAGGGTTTACCTGTTTATTACGCAAATTAACAAACACTTGTATAACCAAGGTAATCCAGGGAGAAGATTAGATGAACCCAAGAATGATGCATGAACAACTTAGCATGTTCGTTTAGCGAATCAACAATGGGGTGCAAGCAATTCACGGATGATGTTTAAATGAAGCAAACGAAATAATGTGATATGGTACCTTTCAGTACAACGTACTAAAATCAAATTGTGATGAATGAATGGTCGCTACATTGACATAGCTACTCAGGAGAATGAAGTCCTGAGTCCAGAGCTCTATCCCCAAAACATTGTCCTTCTGAATTAATTGACTAAACGAGAGAACTTAATAGGCTGAACACAATTATTTAAAAAAAATGTTTCTTATGGATACGGACAAGGTGAGGTATAAGTCTTTTATATATTGAAATAAATAAATTAGGACATAGTAGAAGGGATGCATAGTAACAAAGATTCATAGTGGAAATTGTAATATTTTAGTTCAAGGCTACAACGTAAGCAACCAAATGTTTATCCTCTAAACAAGTGGAACACGTTCAAACACCGTTTTGTTATCTTCAAACCAAAACATAAAAACCCTTTGAATAGTAAAAATATAAATACATATCCAGAACATACAAATAAATGAAATCTCGTTAAAATCTACTTCATACATTTGTTTTACATTTAAAACATAAACGATACATGCAAATACCATGTTAACTCAAGAATGGAAAATGTGATAATACGCGAAGAAACATCATTTCGGACAAACACAATAAACTGATGTGATTATTGTTATCTCTAAACGAACCCTAAGAGCTAATGCATATTGAATAAAAGGTTTTCAGGCCGCATGTTTACATGATTATTATACCACGCAATCCAATCAAGTCATGATTTTTGATAGAACTGTAGAAAAAGATCAAATACTAGTCAAAATGTCTCAGAGAACCGTAAAATAGGTGGATATCATATCTACGTCAGCCGACGATTATAAACGCAAAAACGCGCATCTCCTTCATTGTAGAAATGGAGATACGAGTTTCTGGTTATAATACAACGGTATGTTAAATTGCGGGGACTGGAATTAAGGAATCTAACTACTATCTTAATTATCGGAGAAAGTACTAATAGATAGGGTTAACAGCCACTTTGGGACGCCACCAATCGTCGTGGAAATCTTTTCGTAGTGATTATGGGTAATTTTAGAAGGCCCGGGGGTTGTGATCTAATGCTTTTACCACTTGCCCTCGTATCAGTTAATGCTCACGTCCACATGGGCTTCTATTGGTGAATAGTTTCAAGTTTATTCAGTTTAACATCAAAAGGTCATCGACCTATGTGGCAATATATACAAGCAGAATATATGTAGTGACATGGCATTCAAACCAAAGGTATACCATCTTTATTGAGCTGAAGGATATGGTAGATTCCAGAGTAGCGTTTTAATAAACAACTTTATACAAAAAATGTGGTCGTAAGTGAAAACTGATATAGATGGAAAGTATCTTGAACAAAAGTACAATATTTCATTTGACACGACATTGAAAGCGTTTAATAAAGATAATTAAAATTATATGATGCTTTGCAATATTGTTTTTCTTTTCTCAATATTGAAATAAGAGGGGACGTTGTCTTGAATTTCCATAAATTTTAAGCATAATCTGTTCTGCCATCTCCTTCATTTTAATGAAAAGGATATACTCTGATTTTGAATACACAGCTTGGTAATGGTTCATGCCGCTCTCTTATATAAAATGTGTGTTGCACTTGCCTATATATTCCCTGGATATTGTTTCAGGGGTTTCGATGGTCCCATATTTTTATAGACCGATGGTGAAGCTCTCTTGTCCAAAAGAAAATAACAGACCTATCAATAATGGCTTTATCAGGAACTTCATTTGCCAGGTCTAAAATCGGTTGTGTGTACCACAAGTAGCAGCCCTTTATGTTCACATGATTTTGCATGTACAGCACTATCATTTACAATAGTGAAAATCCTGTATGTACTTGATACTTCTAGACGTTCTCTGAAAATATTTTATCTGGTTCGCTCGAAATGGGAATTTTTTAAAGTGAAATGATTTATCAATGGTCGTCGATTATATTCGCATGGCTTAGCTTCCGTAGACGGATAGAAATCTGGTGGTTATCATGCATACCAACGATAAAGCCATACTTGCATACATAGCTAAATTAACGTACAACTTATTCAGAATTTTGAAAATGTCTAGATGGTTCTGTTGCACATCATGAAATTGAATGTTAATGCATATATCTAAAAGCAACAAACAATTCTATTACTACAGAGGCACCGTTAGAAGACCCGTCAAATATTGACGCCGCTCTCGGACGATTAGGTCAGATGTACGCCATGATGCCGGATGACGATGACGTCACAGACTACGACAAACGGAGTTCCCTCATGCGCTTCGGCAAACGCAGCTCGCTCATGCGCTTTGGTAAGCGTGGAACTATCCTGAGGTTCGGGAAACGCCCTTCACTAATGCGCTTCGGAAAGCGAGGATATGAAGACGACGGCGAC
Source organism: Cerastoderma edule (assembly GCA_947846245.1). NCBI lineage: Eukaryota > Metazoa > Mollusca > Bivalvia > Cardiida > Cardiidae > Cerastoderma > Cerastoderma edule. The sequence continues at coordinate 37,368,166 of OX401409.1, forward strand.
ATGCTCGGAAATCCAGACGCTGGTTACAATTTCAATGACGAAACGGAAGTCGGAGAGGGGTTTCCCAGTTTTAAACGAGGCTCGATCATGCGGTTCGGTAAAAGACCGTCGCTTATGCGATTTGGACGCAGCGACGCAGATGTCGTCAAGAAACCCCACGTTCCATGGCGGTTCGGGAAAGACCTTGAAAAATCAATTCTCAATTATAGAAAATAACTTTCTAAAGCAATTTTCCTGTCGTATGTACACGGCATATTTAGCTTGGACATTAACCGTTCAAATAGTTCATTATTTAAGCAATTACAAATAAACATGTGACAGTTAGTATGTATGCAGCGAAAGTAGTACACCTTCTAACACAAACCATGCTTGAAACTCTTGACTGCGTCTTTCGAAAGTTTTGTAGTAAAATGAAAAATGGCCATCGGAAGAAAAATCTATATTTCCCTAAGCAGACGCCAAATATGTCCAAAAAGTACATTAGCATGATGTTGGTGGATAGAAACCATTCTGACAAAGGGATATATTGCTTCTTAGAAGTACATACTTAATTTTGTTTTTCACATGAGTTTCCAAAGTCTTCTGTAGCAGAAATGTCAAATTGTGGCATTATTGATTCAAGCGTTAAACGTTCCTTATGCTATTGTAAAAAAAAATTATAAACGTGTACTTCCAGTGAGTAATGAACACATAAACATGTTTTCGAAAGCTGACGGTGTGGATTTGGTTTATCGTTAGAACTTTCTTACGTTAAGAACGTTCACCTAGATAACTTTGACGTCATACGTACACATTAGTGGACGGATCCAGGCATACACGTTTTGAATGCTAACTCTTGAAATGTCTGGAGACCATCAGTCCACGTATTTTGGGTGTAAATAAAAAGTTCGACAACGTTATGTTATAGTTTTTATTTCGTATGCCGTTAGATATACACACAGCCCATTTTTGTGCGTTACACGTGGTCTAAGCTCACTGTTCTTTGTTCTATATAAAACAAGACAAATCATTATTTATGGCCATTCTATAGTGCCTTACCAAAAAGGAATGAGATGAGCTCTAATCCCTACTTTATCCTACTTTCGCTGCGCAGTGCCTAAACACTAATGAAACAAGAACATGATCTTCTTGGGTTTTTACAAGCCTTTCCCTTTACCACCCTCTCTTTTCACGAACTGAATTACAGAGGTCAGTGCATTTAACTACCATTGTTCGTTCATCCTCTAGAGCAAGTTTTAAGAAACATTAACATTGTTAAGGTTCTACCTCATGGATGATACCCCTCAAATATCAAACATAGTGCATGACATATCCTCATATATGGGCAAACACTTAGCATACAATACTGCATTTTTTTTATTTCCAAGAACTTTTCTAAAGGCACAGCAACTCCCAAAGGTATCTAAACTGGAGTGCTGCACCTAACTTAAAACGAGCATTATTATGTGAGACGGTACAAAAATGATAATTAATACCTAATAGATATTAAGAATCATCTTCCAACCACTGTTTCTTACACCGGTCTGACTAACATAACTTCAGATATCAATCATCTGTCACCGTCTAACATGATTAATTCATTTTGGGAAAGCAGTCAATTGCATGAAAATAATATTTTAAGTACCATTAGGAGATGCTCGGAAGCGTTGGTAGAACTGATCCCGTGATGTAGCTATGACACCATTATTTGGTGACAAACACCACGATCATTGCGTGTCTGTATTTCTGCCCCCCCCCCCCCCGGATACATGTACAGTACTCGCTCCGAAAGTGGATAAATGATGTGTTGCAAAGCGGACACTGTAAAGGTTCTCGAAGCTTTCCCTTGAATACTGTCCCTTCAAGGTGCTTAGTGACAGTTATGTGGAAATTTTGAAGTTAAATATATATTTTTTCTTAATTTTGATAACAGCTGTACGTTTGTGTTAACTCTTTCCCAGACAATAACGACATTTGACCACTTTGTTGCAGACGACTTTAGAAAACATTGTGGGAAAAGGAGAAATTACTCATAACGAGCAATTTCTCCTTATCCCACAATGTTTTCTGTCCTGTCAGAAGATCATTTTCCAATTTCATCACATTTTGAAATGTCGTCTGCAAAACCCTATCAAATTGGGACAGTCGAAAATTTGTTGTTAGGGAAAGAGTATTTTTCAGATAGAGCAGAAAACCTTGTGAGAAAAGGAAAAATTGCTCGTTACGAGCAATTTCTCCTTTTCGCACAATGTTTTTCTTAAGTCGTCTGCAACAAGGTGGTCAAATGTCGTTATTGTTTGGGAAAGGGTGAAACGATGATGGTTACAGAGGCGTGTATAATAAGACAGTTCTGTTCCACAATGACCACAAGACACTGTAATGTACCTTCAGATTTAGTTGGAAATGTAATCAGGCAAAGTGTTGACTTTGTATAGATATTGTAATTATAACAGTGCGTTGAAATCAGACTACGCGTATTAACTCTTTCCCAAACAACAACTTTTTTACAGTTCCAAATTGAAAGAGTTTGCAGACGACATTTCAAAATGTGATGAAATTGGTAAATAATCTTCTGATAGAGCTGAAAACCTTGTGGGAAAAGGAAAATATTACTCGTTACGAGCAATTTCTTCTTTTTCCACAATGTTTTCTAAAGTCGTCTGTAACAAAGTCATCAAATTTCGTCATTGTTTGGGAAAGGGTTAAACAAATCAGCTTTGAGCTCAAACAGGAAAAGTTAATGTTAATAATTTCAAGGTTGAGATCATGCTTATTATCAATTGAATCTGACATATTTCGTTTGATGTCTGCTGTGGTATAAAACATCCATTACGTTAAGATGTCGAAATATTGCGTTAACCACATAACCAAGCAAACTAAAACTGGCATCCCATTATCAGAGTATAGAGTAATTATATTTGTTGGAAAATTAGGCGTCCTACGACTTTCAACCCTTTTGTTCACAGATGTAAGGAAATTCGTTAAAACTAATTTCTTTAAAACTGCACAACAGCTGGCCTGGTACATTATACGCATGCATGAAGAGTCATTGGGTGCAGAAGTATATCGTTTTTAATTTTTTAAAGATTGTATACAGTAAATCAATGTGTGTTTCAATCCCACTTTTGGGATCTTTGGGTGCTTCCTCGGTTAATTATGATTTCAAAAGCTACTTCTAATTGAATGTCAAACAACAATACAAAAACTGTCTTGTTTCAACGGCATTGTATTTTGACTTTAAAATATTCTCTTCTGTGAATAAGAACCGGTAACTTAACTTATTGCAATTCTACCATAGAAGAATATAGATTTTGCTTGTTTGATTTAACCAATCATAACGGCTTGAATAAGCCTTGGGGTCGAACTTTCAACCTCTCCACACATATGACTGTGGTACATCCTCATGGAAATCGAACATGTCATCTTAAAGGCTTGACTGTATGCAGAGAGGCTTCCAGTAAATGTTGGTGACCAGTTATAGCCCGCGTCCAGAGAATTAAAATGAAAAATATATATACTCGTATAGTGATTCACCATCACTCAGTTCCTCCCAATGAAGTAAGTCAGTTCCTAGTTCCAGATTTTTACAAATAGTTGGCGGGAAGTGAGTTTGAAACTCTTAGTTGAACGCATCCTTCGATTGCATTCAATTAAAGATTTTGAAAGGTTGGCAAAGGGAGGTAATACCTATGGACTTGCATTGAACAATCGGAATGTTCTCCCTTTGGTGCTGCCTTAAGAAGTAAAGGTTTTGTTTATTCAAACTAGTGTCACCCCTAGAGAAAGGGCCAGCCAGTTTGGCTTATGAGACACGTTTCGGTGCTTATACCAAGCACCTACCAACATTTTTACTATGCCAGGGGCCAAGCGGATATTAGTCGGTAACTACAAGATTTAACTAGCTCGCGGCTCATGAACCGGCAATTTCGGAACAAGTCCAAAGAGATACATTTTCCGGACAAACGCCTCTCGTTGGGCGCGAACCTTCGATTGTCCCTCCGGATGCGGACACATTAGCCACTAGGCCACGGTAATGATTCACTGTGCAAGTTGGACATATCAGACAATGTAAATGTTTATGACAAGTTGTCAACCTATGTGTTCAGCATCCCCCAAAACATAGATTACACCCTATTTATATGTCTGGCATGCTGATCTGTGGAGGAGAAACGTTCGACATTCCCTTTCTCTCCTATCATAGTTGAAATCGTCTGGCTAGCAACAACGTTGTTTATTTCAGATACGTCAGGGAATAACAGTTTGGCATGTTCTGGTATAACCGTTAATAGGATGGCTAATTAACTACCGACATGCAATATACCAAGACACGGCACGAGAAGATATTGAAACGAGAGGGCTTTCGGTTCCAATTATTGGTTATCAGTGTCTCTTGTCCCTTCTTTCTTATTGACTGACGTTGGTACATACGAGAAGAATGCTTTAGAAAACAGAGTGACAAAAGGAGAAATTGCTTCCATAAAGTATTTCTTTTCCTTTAACAACGTTTGTTACAAGGCGACGTCTTCATTACAGTGATGACATCGTCTGCTTTTGATATCAATTTCAAATTTACGAAATTCCTTTTTTGAGGGTATTGTTAAACCATTCGTCGTCATTCTATATACAAAAGGTCGGGATATTAAGCATGAAACCTTTTGTCATAAAGGTCAGCAACTTTACTCGTCGATGACATGAATTGCATATACTGTATTGATGAGTCAGTTAAACTTATTTATTGACCGTTCATAAAAACTATATTTTCTATAGCCTATTACAATGACAAGAACAAAAACATATACATTCTTGAACTGTTGTGAGATAATGAAACCAACACAAGGAGCACTCAGTGATATTTAAACAACTCAAATAAATCTATTAACTCGGTTTTCAAACGACCTGCTCGAAGTTCTCGCCGAATCATCATGACCTACATATAAAGTGAATACCTAAAAATGAACCACTGGTATCTAGTTTAGGACAATACTGTCCGTCAACTTTCGTTTTTTTTGTAAATGAATATTCAGATGCCGTTTAAGGAGTCAAAGTCGTCCAAGAACTTGATATAACCAGACGCAGCACAATCCTATCTCGTTAAGAGCTCTAACTAATTGGTCAGTTTTCATTTGTCTCATATTGAAAGGATTATCATAGCCTATCATTGGAATTTAGACTTATTTCACTGATATTATAGAAAATAGCGCTGATAATTTTGGCGCCAAATTAATTGATAAGAACATAGATTTAGAAAAAAAGTTTGCATGCCGCTCAACCTTTTCCCAAACAGCAAATTTTCGACTGTACCAATTTGAAAGACGACATTTAAAAATAGGGCCGAAAACATTGTGGGAAAAGGAAAAATTGCTGGTCACGAGCAATTTTTTCTTATCCCACAATGTTTTCTAAAGTCGTCTGCAACAAAGTGGTCAAATGTCGTTATTGTTTGGGAAAGGGTTAAACATTCATCAGAGTCCTTGGCTCTTATGGCACATTTGGATTACAAGTGTGATATTCTATTCTCGTTTCTAAGATCTTTCATCTGCTCCAATAACTATGCCTTTCTTAGTACAATGTAGTCTTATTCAACCCTTTCCCCAACATTAACGACATTTGACCACTTTGTTGCAAACGACTTAAGAAAACATTGTGGGAAAAGGAAAATTGCTCGTGACCAGCAATTTTTCCTTTTCCCACAATGTTTTCTGCTTTTCAGAAGATTACTCTCCAATTTCATGATATTTTGGAATGTCTTCTGCAAACTCTTTGGAATTGGGACAGTCGAAAATTTATTGTTTGGGAAAGGGTTAAACCTAAGATATTTATGGTACATGTAGATAGAAACTCATGTTTACGGTTTGTTCAATATGACAGGCACCATGAACATGATCTTGATGTTGTCACCAAAACGCGTTTTCTAAGTGTTATATGAAGTACACTTATCTTTCATTGGGGTTTTCTGAAAATTCTATTTTTACTTTTATCAAATGGAAGTGGGTTTGTTATATTTAGATACCTTGTATGTGAAAGACGAAAGTGAACTTAGATACGCCCGTGAAGTCAGCAAACACTCGTACCAATAGATTTAAGAAGAAAATTCAAACTTGTTGATGCATGTGCAAAAATATTAGAACCCCTAGAAAGCTGGGTACTTTTCAAAAAGTAAGTATTTGTGTCGTCTGCTTCCCAAAACCTAAGATATCTGCTTAATTCTGTTGAGAAAAAATACCAAGAGTAGCAAACAGATTAGATCACAGGCCAGCCGCCAAGTAATTGGTAGCTCGCCAGTAATCTAACCTGTTTGCACGAGCACAAACTAGGCTTCAGCACTATCAGGGTTAAGGCGAACCAGGTTCAGTTAAGTCATACTCTTGCAATTTTTATCTGTGAACAAGCACAAAATCATGATAATACAAATAAATCTCAAATAACAGAATGGGTCAGGAGAAGTCTCGTCATCATCTTCTCACGTGACTGAAGTTCAAGGTCGTCCAGCCAGATCAGGGACTCACCGATTAGAACATTCCGAAACATTCTCTCATGCCATAGCTGCACCTTGACAACCAGGACGTGGAGCCAGGCTTTGTTAACGCGCTCCAGTTCGAAAGTCTCGCCGAATCTCGGTTCCCGGCTTCGTTTGACGACGCGGGTCCGTTGTCGCTTCTCGCCGCTTTCCATCGGCCGGAGAGTCACGAACGTGTCCGGAAGCGTTCGGTGCTTCTTCGCCACCTTTCCCGCAACGATCGTACAGTTGAGGCAGTTCTCCTGCAGCTTGTAGTCGAGAAACAGATCCACGAAGCCTTTAACATCCTCGCCTTCCTCCTCGCCTCTCAAACACCACAGAGCCGGGTCCATGAAGGACTCAACGTGCGTGGTATTTCCGGTACCAGACAAAACAAAATGGCGCGGTTTCGGCTTGCTCCGAGAATGCGTTCGTCTTCTGTCTTTGTACTGGTTTCCTTTCTCGACCTTTTCGTCTATACCAACGGTACTGCGTGGATAAGTTACCATAATCGGGTCCATTCCTTCCGCGCTAGGATCTCTAGGTATGGCAGCTATGTCTATAGGCACATTCTTCGGAGAGCACGTTTCAGATTTAAAAGTGTTCTTACCGAACTCCTGGATCGTCTGTGAGATTGTGTGTGTGCGCCTCATGTATACTCCATCATAGGCCTCACAGAACGGTAACCGCGGGGTCATTTGTCTGTCTTTCGTGAACGGGATTCGCTTGGCGACCACAGCAGCAAGGGTTGGACTTGTTTCGGAAGGCGTATCATCAAGGAAGCTACTATCACTGCCCTTAGCCTTTGGCGAGACACACAGGGCGAACATGGTGGATTTGGTCAATCAGTTCAACGGTGTGATCACTCGAGAATTATCTATCTCTACAAGCCGTTGATTTGTAGTTATATGAATTATACAGTGACAACTCGAGATTTAACTTTCTTCACAAGCCGGTGAATTGTAGTGATAACAATACGAATATAATACATTCTATGATTCGTTGTTGGACGGAAATATCTTTAAAGCCATTTATTTTAAAATTGACAACAGAACACGTTAAAGATTCAATGAGAAATGAATAACAAAGAACTTGATTACAAGAAACATTAAACACAAATTCTTCGGTAACACAATCTCGTTCAAAAAAGGAAATCCAACAGGAATGTGATGAAAGAAATGAACATATCCATAATAGACATCCGTCATGTATAACTGATGTACTAATACATGTTGATATGTCTTAAACACTTCAGGATGCAAGAAGTGCTGACCATGTTAGCATCATGTTAGCACATAAATATGGGACTGTGTGTTACCATGCATTAATATAGAAAGTGATTCACGAATGTGAAAGACTTAACCCTTTCCCAAACAATAACATTTGACCACTTTGTTGCAGACGACCTTAGAAAACATTGTGGGAGAAGGAGAAATTGCTCGTGACGAGTAATTTTTCCCTTTCCCACAACGTTTTCTGCCCTATCAGAAGATTATTTTCCAATTTCATAACATTTTGAAATGTCGTCTGCAAACTTTCAATTTGGGACAGTCGAAAATGTGTGCTTTGTGAAAGCCTTAATAGTGCTTTACATTGAACCCTCGATATGCATGTTTTTAAAGAACTCTATGACTATGCATCATTAAGCGCGACAGACTTCAACCTTATCAATAACTTCATATATATTCATACATGGTTATTTCCTTTTTCCAAGAACACTGCGGTTCCAAATAATTCGGGCGAGAATTGAATTATGGTCTACCTGGTTAGGTTATGACCCTTTTCTTATCAAACTTGTACAACTTTGAACATGAAATATTTCAGTCCTCTTTGGTCTCCAAAGTTCGGCTAGGGTAGGTAAAGGAATAGGAGTTCTCTTATTCTAATCAACATAGTTACAAGTATCAGCCATGTAAGACTCAAGGGTTAAGTGCAATGCTATAGTAAGTGCTTCATGTTTATGAAGCACTTACTATAGTCTTGCACTGAACCCTCGGATTGCTTCATCCTCGAATTATTATCATCGAAACGTTGGACATACAAATTGTAAATATGAATTTAAAGCTTGTTATATGCATTTATTTTTCTTTTGTCACAATAATTAAGTTGTCTGATGCAAGAATTTAAAATAGGTAAATAACAGAGAATGGGCTCCTCACAGACTAATAAGGCACTGTTCTATATGTGTGTACATTTATTCAAATGACAAAGAGTGTTACATGGTACATTTGTATTTATAAGCTATTATACCAATCAATAGGTACATATCAATATATATAATTGCATAAACGTAGTTTAAATGAAATCTAACCATATCGCTTGGTAATTGTACATCTCAACTTTACAGGTATTTCTTTACGATTACTTAAATTAGTCAAGGTTATTTCTGACACAGGTCCCATAGGGGTCCTCTTTGCCAGTGCCATAGCAACAATACTTCGCTTTTGTAACGGCTTTCCTGGATCCACCAGTACTAGGCTTGGGCTCTGAAATGTCTTAAGTTAAGGTTATTTCTGACACAAGTCCCATAGGGGTCCTCTTTGCCATTGCCATAACAACAATATTTTGCTTTTGTAACGGCTTTCCTGGATCCACCAGTACTAGGCTTGGGCTCTGAAATGTCTTAAGTTAAGGTTATTTCTGACACAAGTCCCATAGGGGTCCTCTTTGCCATTGCCATAACAACAATACTTCGCTTTTGTAACGGCTTTCCTGGATTCACCAGTACTAGGCTTGGGCTCTGAAATGTCTTAAGTTAAGGTTATTTCTGACACAAGTCCCATAGGGGTCCTCTTTGCCATTGCCATAACAACAATATTTTGCTTTTGTAACGGCTTTCCTGGATCCACCAGTACTAGGCTTGGGCTCTGAAATGTCTTAAGTTAAGGTTATTTCTGACACAGGTCCCATAGGGGTCCTCTTTGCCAGTGCCATTGCAACAATACTTCGATTTTGTAACGGCTTTCCTGGATACAGCAGTACTAGGCTTGGGCTCTGAATTGACTTGCCAAAATCAACTCCCATGAGAACAGAGATGTCAGTGGGGCTCAAAACAGTAATCCCATGTTCAAAGTCCATCGCCTTAACCATTGAGCCATTGAAAGTATGACATACTTTTCAATCCACTGACTGCTTTCCACTTGAAATATTTATTGAATTGAGAAATACTGACAAGAAAATGAAAACAAAAATGATGCTTGTGAAAATAAAATGAAAAAAAAAACAACCCCTTATCATGAGTCAATATACAAGGCATTGTTTTCAGATAGTTTATTTTCTTGTATCTTTATTGGTGAAGCATTTGTACATATTAGTAATAATACTTTACAAAACTATGGATAAAAGAAGTTAATATTTTACAAGTTAGATGAATAAAGAAAAGAATTAAGCCAGTAATCTGCAAACTGATGTTCATACATGGGTGTACAAGGTAACTTCTATAGAGATGTGTACTGAATATCAATAATAGAACTTCCTTGCCATTAGCAAATTCTTCTTTTTTAACCTTTTACCAAACACCAAATTTTCGAATCTCCCAAATTGAAAGAGCTTGCAGACGACATTTTAAAATGTTATGAAAAAGAAAAATATTCTAATAGGGCAGAAAACATTGTGGGAAATGTAGAAATTGCTCGTTAAGAGCAATTTCTCCTTTTCCTACAATGTTTTCAAGTGTCATCTGCAACAAACTGGTCAAACGTTGTAATTTGTTTGGAAATGGGTTAATTAAAATTTCTACTTAACAAAATTTAAAACGAAAAAAAGCTTCTCATCAAAACCTTCATATTACTTCATGTGTATGTCCTTTTAATGCTATTCTAAACTGAAGGCTGACTCTAATAGGTAACAAGTTAACTAGTAAATGTCAAGGACGTCCTTTTAATGCTATTCTAAAGTTAAGGCAGACTCTAATAGGTAACAAGTTAACTAGTAAATGTCATTGTGAATCCTAAAGAGGTTCCTACCCCATCTGACACAAACTTCACAAACGCCACATTACTGCTAGTTTGTAGTGGTGCTGGGATTTCCTGAAATGTACAAAACCATTTTTCAATGAATTTTTGAGTTACATGTTATAATCAAGAATACCTGTCCATTTTTATATCTTTTTACATATTAGTCCATTAAGAATATCTTCAGTAACATCTATCTAATTTTACTTGTAAACATTGAAAGTATCAATTTACCATTAATTTGAATGATAGAATGATCACATTTGCATTCCAGACTTGATATCAATGACAGCGATTAAGCTGTTTAATGTAATGACATCTTGCAATATATTAGATTTATCTATAATTTTGTCCTCTAATATTGTGTAAAATTGGCATGATACTGTGTAAATTGGGTAATCTCAAAGTAATGTAATGGGTATCATTTTCATATACAAGTAATCTTTATGATGTTGATTTCAGCTTTTTATGAAATGGCCCATATATAATCTAAATAGGTGTTGTTATGCATCAAGATAGAAAGCCTCAAACATATCAATTTTGAATCTCCCATTTCAGTAGAATCAAAGATTGTTAAGAACAATGATCCCTCTTATGGCAGAATACCCATAATCCACCATGTTGAAGCTTTTCCTTTCTTCGTAGTACTTCAGTGGTTCTCGGTACATATCCGGCGGGGCCAGAACTATTCAGTTTAACACAAACAGTTCTAGCCCAGATTGATGTATATCAAAAACTACCAAAGTAATCTGACAAAAGAATATATTTCAAAATGGCCCATTATGGGTATACTACCTTAAATACAAAAATTAATATGAGATTAAAAAGATAGTCCATCTTTCGTTAAAAAGAACATTAACCTCTATTCAAACAAGAATCACACAAACATTTAAAAACGTCTTACCCCACCGCAGTATCTTCCAAACATACTCGAGGTATCACTGTTCCCGTTGTACAAGATAACGTAATCTGTCCCACAATTCACTGTGTCAAACATTCTCATATCCCCGAAAGTCAAGGTTATCTGTCGCCGTGCAGGGACCGTGATCAACCAGGTACATGTCGTCTGGCTGCTGTAGTTGCCAGGGTAACCAGGACTGGTCAAACTGCCATTTATTCCAGTTATATTCCCACCACAACCAACACCTGATAAGCAAAAGGTAAATGACTCGTTATGGCAGTTTGCTGGGTGAAATAGATATGACTTATGTTTCCTTTGTTTCCTGTTCTTTAAAAACCTCACATGAGAGGCAGTCTCTTGACTAATATGCAGATTGTCAACTGATTCTGCACTTCTGCCTAACAGTCTGTCTCAAACATTTTCTAGGTTATGAGCATAAAACATTATTGTTTAAATCATTTCTTCTTTTATCAGAGTGAGTTGTTAGGTTTTCTGTAAAAATTATTTCTTCTTTTATCAGAGTGAGTTGTTAGGTTTTCTGTAAAAATTGTTTTAAAGTAAGTCGGTATTAAGGAAGGGATGAAAAGCAAGACAGTATTTTTGCTGACCATGTTTTATGTTTGCCTAAAGGTATTATGAAAAGTAATAAGTGGTGAGAAGCACATTCAATAAAAGAGTCTTAAAGAAATCTTGTCTGGTAAAGTAGTGAATAATATTAGGTACAAAGTGAAATTTTGCATAGCTGTACCTAGTTGTAGCTAAGGTAAACAAGAGGGTAAATTCAAACAGAGAATTTACAACTATACAAGCTTCTTTTCTTGATTAATGAAAACAATGAATGCTGTTGCTTAGTCTGTATTAACAAGATTCTTAGAAGTAATTATTTGTAACCTATTTAAAGTTTAATTAAAGATATTACCAAACAAAATGCAGACAAGGGATATTGCCTTTGCTATCATTATTATCTATACTTTATATTCTTTATTTTTTAATTTTCACAAGAACCATTTTTTTTTTTTTTATAAAATTCAAGAATTTAGTGCCAGAAAAATAGGTTCATCAAACAGTTTATAAAAAAACAGAACTGCAAGGCAAATAACTCTGACACTCTCCTAACTTAAAGGGTATTTTCTTTGCTACTAACTCTGACACTCTCCTAACTTAAAGGGTATTTTCTTTGCTACCATCTACATACAAACTACTATGTATACTACACACTTTTTATTTTATACAATCACAAAAATCATCTTGTTGCAATAATTAGAGCGAGTGCCAATAAAAAGATATTTCAAACAGTTTATGAATTAATGTAAGGAAAATGGTGTTACACAAACTTATTTCCACCATCAATTCAATATCAATTAAATAGGATCTGTGGTGGTGTAGTATATAGTGTTGGGGACTAGAGACTGGGCGGGTAGGGTTCGATCTGCAAAGGCGGCCATGTATTTCACCGTAGAGTGTTGTTGGGCAAAACACATATCCTAGCCTATACTAGTACTGGTAGGCCACTAAGGAAAATGTCTAAGTCCCTATAAGGGGTTTGACATCATAGGATGATAGATAGATAGAATATAAACACAAACCTTGTGTAGTTGTAGTGTATGTTATATCAAACCCTGGATGTGCTATAGAAGCATCAGTCACAAAGTTGAGCCATACCGCATTAGTTGTTGCAAATATCGGATCAGGAATCATCCACCCACAGATCTTACGTATAATCGGGGACGTGGCATCTGATCCATTATGTATCTAGTAATAATTAAATACAAAAGTTAGAATAGTGATTATTGATTAAACCGTACATTTATGATTGGTCCAAATAAAAGTAGCATTTAAGAACAAAAAGGATGAAAAAAAAAGAGGATTAATCTACTAATTTTTTAAAAAGGTAGTAACAACCATTGTTTAAAAAATAAAAAGTGCTTATTACAGGTAATTTCTTGAATATCCTTTAAAATGGACATTTACAGAGTAAGGGGTTATCATCCTTATCATGGAATTTTATAAATTGTGAAACCTAAAATTAAAATAGATGATGATAAAAGAATATGCAGAGTTATTTCTCATACACATATTCTCCTTTTGTCATTTTCTGCTTTGGGTACATGGATAAAAGTATATTTGAAGTAATAAAGTTCCAACATATACAGATTTGAAAGCAATTCAAGTCTAACTTTGTGAAGGTTTTTCAATATTCATCTTTTTTAAACTACAATATGCAACTATTTTGTGTGTGGTTCCTGCATAGCCCAGTGGTTAAAATAAATGTCATTTAATTTGGTGTCCCAGGTTCCATTCCCACGAGGACACATTGTTTTAAGGCAGTGTCATTTGGCAAGATACACATACTTCAAAGCCCTATACAAGAATTGGTAAATCCCAGGAAAGCTACAATGTAACTGAAAAATTGTTGGCACTGCATTCAACTATATAAAACCATAAAAAATTATAAGCAAAACCTAGCTCAAAAAGGCAGGGTTAATAATCATCAGCCATCCAAATCTACAAAGATACAGCCTTTAATGAACAATTGAAGGCGCTAGACTAAAGATTTAAACCAATATGGAGAGGGAGTTGATGTGAGCCCTGTTTGATACATTAACCCATTCCCAAACAATAACGACATTTGACCACTTTGATGCAAACGACTTCAGAAAACATAATGAGCAATTTCTCCTTTTCCCACAATGTTTTCTGCCCTATCAGAAGATTATTGTCCAATTTCATCACATTTTGAAATGTCATCTGCAAACTCTTTCAATTTGGGACGAAATTTATTGTTTGGGAAAGGGTTAACCACTAGGCAACTACGGTATATTTCTTGGTTAGCCTATTGTCTTCAGACATAAGTGCCATATAGATAACACAACCTTGCTTTAACAACACTTATTCCTCAAGGTTAACCCTTTACTGAACACAAATTTTTCAACTGTCCCAAATTGAAAGAGTTTGCAGACCACATTTCAAAATGTGATGAAATTGAAGAATAATCGTCTGATATGGCAGAAAACATTGTGGGAAAAGGAGAAATTGCTCTGAACAAGCAATTTCTCCTTTTCCTTTCTAGAGTCGCCTGCAACAAGCTAGTCAAATGTCGGTTTTTGTTTGGTAAAGTGTTAAGACAAAAGTGCCCTGTAGATGACACAACCTTTCTTTAACAACACTTATTCTTCAAGGTATAACATCTTACCTGAAGATAATCAAAATCACAGTTTTGGTGGGGTTCTATCTGAAAGCTGTTGAAGTACAGAGACACCGTGGATCCCACAGGGCCCTGAATAAGTATTTGACAGTTTACATTCTGTGGGTAAACTCCAGGCCAACCTGGACTGTAGATCTGGCCTTGATTCTCTGTATATGTCCTGTTGCAATCTTAAATGGTAAATAGAAAATGTGTGTGTTAATCCTTCACCAAACGCCAAATTTTTAACTGTACCGAATTGAAAGAGTTTACATAAGACATTTCAAAAAGTGATGAGATTGAAAAACAATCATCTGATAAGGCAGAAAACATTGTGGGACAGGAGAAATAGCTCTGAACAAGCAATTTCTCCTTTTTCCTCAATGCTTTTCAGAGTTGTCTGCAACAAAGTGGTCAAATGTTTTATTGTTTGGTTATGGGTTAATACAATATAGGATTTCAATCTCTTTCTATTAATGAAGAAGATCTTAACCCTTAGAATGCTGGGTAATTTTCTAAAAATAGATTTTTGTATCATCTGCTTTCCAAAACCTTAGATATCTGCTTAATTATGTTAAGGAAAGATACTCAGAGTAGCAAACAGGTTAGATCACAGGTTAGCCACCAATTTACTTGGCAGCTGGCCTTGATCTCACCTGTTTGCATAAGCATGAAGTGGCTTTCAGTACTATAAGGGTTAAACAATTATGCCGCTGAAGATTTTAGACAATTATGTTACCAAAAGCGGCTGATGTAAGACATACTGTTTTTTCATAAATGCATTATTGCAAAAACACATAGATATACAGTCTAACTTGTGTTAAGCAACCACCCTTTTAAGCAGCCAACCTGCCTTAAACAACCACTATAAAAAGTCCCATTGTTAGATTTATTGTGTACATCAATTTGTGTTAAGCAGTCAACCTGTCTTAAACAGCCAATTTACTCTGTCCCATAGGCTTGCCTCTTAACACAAGTTTGACTGTATCCTAAAGTGCGAGTACTCATTACAATCCTCTTGTCAAGCTGATTCTAATGTCTAGTAACAACATAGGGCTAAGAAAAGCTGCCAAGAAGAGAGGTATGAGAATATGCCTGTTAACTTGATCTCTGGCTTATCAATGATATGTCTTACACTAGCATAACTCTTTACCAAATGCCAAATATTCTACTGTCCCAAATTGAAAGAGTCTGCAGGCAACATTTCAAAATGTAATAAAATTGGAAAATAATCTTCTGATAGGGTAGAAATATTGTGGGGAAAGGAAAAATTACTCGTTGCGAACAATTTCTCCTTTTCCCACAATGTTTTCTTAAGTCGTCTGCAACAAAGTGGTCAAATGTCGTTATTGTTTGGGAAAGAGTTAAGAGTTTGAAAGGTTAATTCTACAAATATACTTGTACCATATATACTCGGCTATAAGACGCATTTTTTTACATAGAATTTTGATAACAAATTGGGGGGTGCGTCTTATAAGCAAAGTCAATCAACATCACATAATTTTTCAGCGTCATTTTCGTTTATTTTACCTTTCCCTAGAGAGATTTGCAGGTTTGTTTACTTTTGTTCAACATGTTGCAAATGGCGACCTTGTAAGTAAGGGAAGTAACTAGGATAGTTGGGAATATATACCAGTAAGCTTAGGTACGGTTAATGAGTATTTATCAAAATGAGAAAATTGGTAGATTATATCAGTTATTAGTTAAATTAACATATCTTATTATATGTCAAGGTTTCCGTGACTATGGAAGGTCTGGACATTAAAACGGCGCCGACTTCCTAGGTGCATAAGATAACACTTACAATGTGTTTATAGCACCGTAAGTCAAACTGTGATGTACATTGTAAAAACAGCGATATGGGTCATTATCTGACAGTTTGACATTATGCAATTTGATTAAACTAACAACTGTGTTTATAGCACCTTCCAATTTGCTGGATTGTCACGGTCTGATTGGATTATAATTATAGATAATTTCCCCGGATTAAACCGGATCATACCGGTCTTCCCTATTCCAACCCTCTGAAACTGAGGTAAATTTCAACACCTGTCAAAATAAAACTAGAGTGAAATCGTGAGTCGCTTTTTTACTACAGTTAAAATGGATTAATGATGAAGATTGACAGAATATTTATGACTAAGTTGCTAAATAAAAAACATCGTATCCCTAGATATCAAATAATGTGGAAAGACAATCTTACAATTGACAAAACCCTTGCATCATTCATCGGTGTATGATTAATCTGTACGATCATCTAAAAGTAGATGCGACTTATAGTCCAGTCAACGCTGAATTCCCCTAATCTTAGATCAAAGTAGGGGGTGCGTCTTATAGGCAAGGGCGACTTATAGTCGAGTATATATGGTACTTGCAATGATCTTTTTTAAAAATTTAGGGATCCAGTCTATTACTGGATAGATTGGGAAAAAATATAGTTTTTTCTCTAAAATTGGGAATTTTTCATGGAATAAACAAATTCAATCATAAGCTTTATTGGGAAATAAGGAAAAATTGTCTGACAGTTAATTTGATTGGGAATGCAATCTATTTTATGCTACCAAACACTTAATTAACCCTTTATCAAACGCCAAATTTTTTACTATTCCCAAATTGAAAGAGTTTGCAGACAACATTTCAAAATGTGATTAAATTGGAAAAATAATCTTCTGATAGGGCAGAAAATATTGTGGGAAAAGGAGAAATTGCTCGTAAAGATCAATTTCACTTTTTCCCACAATGTTTTTCAGAGTCATCTGCAACAAACAAGTCAAATGTCATTATTGTTTGGTAATGGGTTAAAGGCAAAAAAGAAAAAATCCCTGCCTTGTTATGTGGTTCAAACAATATTGATCGTAGCACTTACTTGCAGTTTTGAATGTCAAGGAGAAGCCTGTACTTGCTCCGCTTGTGGCTGCATAGTTGATCTGAACGGTTCGTCCGAAGGAGTCAAATAGAGACGGTGGAGAGCCTCCGCATGCATGGACACTTCGGCCTTGAAAACCCTGTTATAATGAAGACACCGTGTTATAACATGTTATAATGAAGACATCATGTTATGATATGTTGACTGTAAAACTGAATCTATAAAACATCATTCATAGCTTCTCAAGAAATACTCGGGAAAACATTAAAATGGTTTCTATTCAGTTCTATGTATATATACACTGTACAAAGATAGGTATACACAATATATTCAGTGAACCAAATTCTGCTTCATGACTGTTTCAATCAGAAAGTAAAGCCAGACAATGAAAAACCAAATTGAACAAAATTTAGCTTCTGCTTAAAGTGTGTTTAAAACCATACAAACAAATCTAAATAACAATATTTCAATGCATGGCTAATTGGCAAATTGAGATATGGCAATTATGCATCAATAGTTGGAGGCAACAGTGATGATGACATTTCAAGACATTCATTCATTACAACATTAATGGAAAAAAAGTTGCTTCTCAGTGCTATTTTACCTATACCTCAAACATAAGTTCATAAGTAAGATCAAAAACATCATTTCAGACTAATAACAACTAATTCCACAATGTTTTATACTATAGTTTACTATCAATGCTGTTTAATTCATATGCAGTAAGGAATTTGTATTACCTTTTGATGTACTTGCAATTTTTCCTTAAACCAAAATGTTTCCACCCACAATTGATAATGAATCAATAATTGTCATATCTCATCAATATTGTCAGCTACAGCTTTCAATTTCCACATGTCACAGAATGATGTATAAATGAAGGGTTAAGTAATCCAACAACAGTCAACGGGACCATGTTCTAGGGTCCTGCGTAGCTCAGAGATTAAGGTGGTAGAACTGTGGTTTCGTGGGTTTATAAGCCCCACCGTCACCTCTGGTTTCGTGGGAGAGGCCTTTGGCAAGTCACTTCAGAACCCTATCCTAGTACTGGTGGATCCAGATCCAGGAAAGCCGTAGAAGTCACAGACTCAGTCCTTTATTGTGTACCAAATGGTATATTTAAGTTAACTTATTATTACAAACCAGTGGGTAATCCCTTATTTCCAGGTACTCTGGAATGCAGCTGGTAGAGGACTGTAGGTTTAAAGCTGTCACATTAACTTCTACTTTATCTGTCGAGGTCGGGCCATCGATAGTCCAGCGACATGACACATCCTGTCTGAAGGCATTCGGATATCCTGGGGATGTGATCGTCTGAGGCGCCAATGTCGAGATATATGTTCCTCCACATGCAGCTGTATGGAGAGAAACAGGGGCAGGTTTATCTAAGGCTTTATTGCTGTTTCACAAAGGTCTTTCATATAAGTTTTACCAACAATGATTATTCTTAAAGAATGCACCATATACAGGTCATAACCCTTTCCCAAACAATAACGACATTTGACCACTTTGTTGCAGACGACTCTGGAAAACATTGTGGAAAAAGGAGAGCAATTTTTCCTTTTTCCACAATGTTTTTTGCCCTATCAGAAGATAGTTTCCAATTTTATCACATTTTGAAATGTCGTCTGAAAACTCCTTCAACTTGGGACAGTCAAAAATTTGTTGTTTGGGAAAGGGTGAATGTTTAATAGATTTAATTCAGTCAATTCAGGTAGCGTCTAAGTATTGTTCTAAGTATGTAACATTAGTATGCAGTATATCTCAAAAGCTATCTCACGTTATTAGATTAAAATACATGTTAATTCACGTATACATATGTTAAGGAATTAGAAACAATCTTATTTTGCTTCCAATGACAGCCCTTCAGTGCATATCATAAAGAAAGCAGTACAACTGTTCTTATCATCCAATTACTTTGCTTGTTAAGACAAAGGTTTCTCAACTACAATCAATCACACTTTATTCAGCTTACTGGATACATAACCAGTAACCCTTCTGAATGTGGATCAATAAAAAGTTTCAAAGTGGACTCTGATGGTCACAGGATTCAAACCTACAACTGCCATGTTTAGAAGCCAACAATCTTTGGTTTGGGTTAGTCGAAAATGTGGCATTTGATAAAGGTCTAGCAGTTTAGTAAAACGGTACCCTGGACTACTTTGTTCCACCTACCATCCTGTGTAATATAGGCTGCATTAAATCCCGTCCCATTGATGCTGCTGTCTGTATAGAAAACCACATAGAGAGAGTTGGAGGTGGACGTGAATGTAGGAGGCACATCTGTTCCACAATATGTACCCACAAGTCTGTCTTCATCACTCATTCCATCGTAAATCTTAAACAGAAAAATAGACGGACTGTTTTCTCAAAATGTGGGAATTCCAACTATTGACTCATATAACTCACAGGCTGATATCACTCCTTTCAATATTTGACAAAACAATCAAACTTGAATTAAATCGACGTTGTTATATGTTTATATTATGGATTTGATGGATAGTCAATCAAACTAGTGTTAACTGTAAACTAGTGTTAACTGTAAACTAGTGTTAACTGTAAACTAGTGTTAACTGTAAACTAGTGTTAACTGTAAACTAGAGTTAACTGTAAACTAGAGTTAACTGTAAACTAGAGTTAACTGTAAACTAGTGTCAACTGTAAACTAGTGTCAACTGTAAACTAGTGTTAACTGTAAACTAGAGTTAACTGTAAACTAGAGTTAACTGTAAACTAGAGTTAACGGTAAACTAGTGTTAACTGTAAACTAGTGTTAACTGTAAACTAGTGTTAACTGTTCCTTAGTTAACATGAACTAAAAGGCTTTATATAACTGAAATACTACCAAAGAGTGAGAAAGACTTACAATGAAAAGTGAAAAGAAATTCACACCTTTTGAAAGTTAAAACACAATAAATAAATCTATATGGCTGAAACACTATTGAAAAATGTAGTAAAAGTTAAGACTAATCTAACATAGTTATTCATACCATTAGATAATCATATCTGCAGTTATCATGGGCTTCTAAATCGAATCCTGAGAATGACAGCTGAATGACTTTGTTGTTGGGTGCCATGATAAGCCAGGGACAGATGAGATTGTTCTCATATCCTCCGTCCCCATCTCCGTCCACCGAGGAGAAACCCCCGGAGGTAGAGTTAAGATATCCACCACAGCCATGCACTGGACCTGAAGTATAGTCAAAATTTGCCTAATGTTGGAGCGGGAAGACCGAACATGCGAGCCCCAAAGGAGGCGTTTGTCAAGAAAAATATTTCCGTAGCACTTGGCCGGTTCGTGAGCAGCAAGCTAGTTCAATTAATGTACGAAACTCCACAGTAGGTGTGACTCAGGAAAATATTTCTCAGGGCACTTGGCTGGTTTGTGAGCAGCTAGTTAAATCAATGTTTACAGACTTATATTCGCTTGGCACCTGGAATAGTGATAGAGTTGGGAGGTATTTGATATTATCTAAAATCAGTGAAAATGTGTCTCATAGGCCAAACTGACTGGCGCTTTCACAAAGGGTGACACTATAATAAACAATTTATATAATAATTTAGTTAACAAATCACAGTTATATGTTATATCATGAAAGTCTGTCAAAAGAATGGGCGTTATAAAAGGATAAATTACTCCTAGGCTGAATTGGGCATGGATATCTGTGGATAATAAAACATACCATACGTGGAGTAATACACCCCAAAGAAGCCCCCTCGCGTGGTATCACCATCCGTCACAAAATTAATCATCATCGTGTTTGATGTCGTTCGTATCATATCCCTGGGAACCACCTCCCCGCAGTATCGACCAATCAGAGGAGACGAGAGAGATGGCCCATCAAAGAAGTCAACGTAGTCATACTGACATAAAGAGTGAGGCTCTAACTCAAACCTCGAAAATCTAAGGAAAAAAAACAAATATGAAAAGAAGGTGTATTCCTGATTGTTCCCATATTTAGAATTTTTAAATTTAAAATCTTTTCTCCATATAACAATAAAAAGGTTTGGCACACCTTTCGCAAAAGACTCAAAAAATTATCATTACTAAAGGAGAAATTATACCTTCCCATTAATCAAAAATAGTTTCTATAGAATATTGTTGCCTTTAATAAAGCAGTATTTATTTCACATTTTGAAACTATAATCACATATCAATTAAAAGCAATAGCCAATGACATGATGTGTGTTAACATTATTTCTAACCATTTGCAGACAAAATGATTGCAAAAATTAAGTAATTACAAGAAAAAATTGATATTGTTATGAACAAAGGAAACTAAGTTTCTGAAAGAATCAAATATTAGTTTATGAATGAAAGATTTCCCCTTTCCCGAATAAATGTAAAAAAAACTGAAGTTATTTGATAAATAGTTGATTGTCAACTTGAAAACCATCAATGATAGTCAAAACTGCTAACATCATTTAAACCATTAACAATAAACTGTAACTGTAGTTGTGGGTTTAACCGTCTTACAGCTCAATATGCTACGTACGTCTTGGAGATTGTAAACTTGACGGTAATAATGATTTAGAGCAAAACAAAGCGAGTGAATCTGGACTACATTCTTGGTTCAAAGAAGGTAATAGTCCGCACAGTGAAGGCGGATGTATAATGAGTAATTCGTGTCAGACCACAGTTTGTGTATCGATAAAGTACCGTCCCTCAGAAAGTGGTATGTAACTTCAATGGACTAAGGTGCTAACGCATCCTAGTCCAAAAACAACATTTGACCAGTTTGTTGCGGACGACACTTCAAAACATTGTGGGCAAAGGGAAAACTGCTTTTAACATGCAATTTCTTCTTTTCCCAAAATGTTTTCCATTCAGAAGGTTATTTTTCAATTTCATCATATTTTGAAATGTCGTCTGAAACTCTTTCAATTTGGGACATTTGAAAATTTGTTGTTTGGTAAAGGGTTAAGTGACTTACTTGAATCTGATAATTTTATCAGGATCCACAGTTATTGACCAGGTACAGTTCAGGTTGTTATGGTAATTGGTTGGATATGTTGGGGTACGTATCAATCCATTTGGTGATGTGAATACTCCACCACATTCCGAAACCCTGCAAAATAAAAATTTGATTTATCGTCAAGAGTTTGCAAAAGAAAATTACCTTTTGTCCTAAATTTAAGGGGACTATAAAAGATAGTTTAATTCACAAAGAAATTCCAAAGAAATTAATCTAGTATTATAGAAACCATTTAAAGGAGAGATTCCATTTAATGTATGGAACTTTTATTTGTAGGTTCTCAAAACAACAGCTGGTTAATTATGACTGTATGAATGGTTCCTAAACAGTTCAGATTGACCAATTCCTTGACTTGATACCTTTGTCTCCTCAAATTAAAAGGGTTCAAATCAAAAAGGTCAATTTGGGTCTGAAATCATAGGTATTGCTGAACAGAAACCAACATTTTCATTTAGATAAAGGGTAGAGAGGTCACTGTGGCACAAAGATTAATTGCTCGTTAGAAGCAAATATTTCTCTTGACACAGGGGCTTAAACATTTTTTTTACAGAAATTGTTTCCATAGAGTATATGTAGAGAGTTTGGTGAAGAACTAGAGGAAAATGACACTATATGTGTTGTAAATTTATCAATTCATCTAATTACATTGATTTTACATCACATCAACATTTTTACAGTTATGCTGCAAAGTCCACCTCATAATGATGGAGAACAGAATTACGAAATAGGTCAAGCCAGGTAGAACCATTGGCATTCTGTAAGTCAGTCCAGAGACTACCTCTCATAAATATCCAAGTGTCATCACCAAGCTTCAAATCCATAAGGAAAGAAAGGTCCATGTGATTTCAAGTTGTGTACTCTTACCACTAGAGGCTCCCAAATGTATTGTAAAGGACTTGCTATAGTCTTGCGATGAACCCCCGATAAATCAAACAACCAGTTCAGAGAAACTGTGTAATACCTATATGATAAGCTAAACCCAGTCCTTTGGACAGATCCATCCGTTTTAAAGTTTATAAACACCGTCCCTCGTGCACTGAGACCTTCAGGGGGAGTGGTTCCACAAAATTTTCCGAGGCTTCGTCCATCTGAACTGTTTCCTTCATAAATTGACAGAGCGTCAAAGCGACAATTACTCCCAGCTGTAAAACAATGTTTCTTAACTCATTACCAAACAATAACGACCTTTTATCAGTTTGTTTCAGACGACTCTCGAAAACATTGTGGCAAAAGGAGAAAGTGCTCTTATCAAGCAATTTCTCCTTTTCCCACAATGTTTTCTGCCCTATCAGAAGATTGTTTTTCATTTTCATCACATTTTGAAATGTCGTCTGCAAACTCCTTCAATTTGGTTAGTTGAAAATTTGGCATTTGGTAAAGGGTTAAGTAAATTAAGTTGATATTAACATAACACACAAGCAAGGCTTCATATTAAATTATTGTCTTATTGTCTGACAACTAAATCATTGATTCACACAAGGTGAACATGTCAGTTACTAGTTCAACAGGGCAGGTTTAATAAAACTTGCCCAATCTTGGGTTTGGGAATCGGATGGCAAAATCAATTGTTTGTATTGCTCAGCTTGCACAAAAGCCTGATAGTAAGAATGAATTTTTACTGAAAACTAAAATATAGCCATTATACAGGCAAGAGCAGAAAAAGATTTTGCTGTTTCGAACAAGTAAATCAAAATAAGATTTCTCCAACTATAAATAATATCCTCAGATTAACTCTGATTGAATAATTAACAAGTTATTCATGAATTGGTTTTAACGGGTTAAAGTTGTGTCAAGATTAATTGACTTTTCCAGTCTAATTCCATAATGAGCCAGTGGTTCTAATAGTTAATTTCACACCCTCGTTTGGTCATATAGGATGCACAAATACTTTGAAATTGTGCCTGTCATTCCTTAAATTGAGCAAAGACATTGAAATTCAAAGCAAAGTAGAGCTGACAAACTGACTTTGAATCTATTGCAAAAGAAAAGCGCTAACAAATATTACAATAATGATATTGAGAATGTTTTCCTGTCACAATGCTTTCTATAATCAGTATCAGTTGTTCAGCTTCACAAGGATTCTTTTATCAAACTGAATACTTAGCCTTTTCATCATCAGCTGCATTTTACTCTATCTAAGAAAGAAAGGGGCAGGTAATAAGTAATTGTAACTCAGATGATCCAAGCTGTAAACGTGTTACAGCTTGGAGGCAATGTGCGATGAAAACAGTCAGCGTTCCCCTTCTGGCCTTGAGGGGACCAATATGTGGCAAGAATTAAAAATGTGGACCAATCAGAAACGAGATTACCACGAAAAAAACATAATCGCTATGTGTTTTGTTATTAAATGCATCCAGACATAGAGTGAAATATCTACATCTGGATCATTTGGACTAGAGTAATTGAGGAACTTACACTCTATGTCAAAATT
Organism: Cerastoderma edule; assembly: GCA_947846245.1. NCBI lineage: Eukaryota > Metazoa > Mollusca > Bivalvia > Cardiida > Cardiidae > Cerastoderma > Cerastoderma edule. Next base: position 37,392,952 of record OX401409.1, read on the forward strand.
GGTGCGAGAAATGGCTAAGTTGGTGAAATGTTCTGGATCCAGCAGAAGGGTGTAGTTACAATTAAGATTGTTCGGGTAGCGGTTTGGATGCTTGGGCGATGTTAGATAACCTCTCTTCACTCCACTTATGACGCCTCCACATCCTGAAATAAGACATGGTTATTGTTGTTTAACTCTTATGGTGCTGAAATAAGACATGGTTATTGTTGTTTAACTCTTATAGTGCTGAAATAAGACATGGTTATTGTTGTTTAACTCTTATAGTGCTGGAATAGACTTAATGCTTTCGCAAACAGGTTAGGTCTAACCTATTTGCTACTCTGAGTATCTTTCCTCAACAAATTTAAGTAGATACTTAAGGCTTTGCAAAGCAGACGACACAAAAATCTATTATTAGGAAATTACCTAGCATCCAAAGGGTTAAAGATTCTGTAACATAACAAAATTTGAAAAGGTTATTGAATACAGTGATGTCTCGTTAATCCGAACACATCCGTTCCCAACAAAAAGTCTGGATGACCGACTCATCCGGACTAACGAAGCAGAGCCTGTTCTTATACTCATTAAGATATAAACAGTCTGTATGCACGAGTATACTTATAACCCTTAAGCAAACGCCAAATTGTGGACCGTCCCAAATTGAAAGAGTTTGCAGACGACATTTCAAAACGTGATGAAATTCAAAAATAATCTTCTGATATGGCAGAAAACATTGTGGGAAAAGGAGAAATTGCTCGTCACGAGCAATTTCTCCTTTACCCACAATGTTTTCAAAAGTCGTCTGCAACAAACTGGTCAAATAATTCCGTTCCCTTACAATTTCGTTCGGATTGCAAGACATCCGAATAATCGGGGTCCGGATAAATAAGGCTTAACTGTATTTGGACTTCTTTGTAAATTTCTTTGCCAAACTAATGATGACAATCTTTCTTAACAGAAAATAATTATAACAGGAAACATAAGAACATATAAAAAGATGCAAATTTGAACAAAGAAATCAGTTGTTTTATATACTATAGATACATCACAGGAATACAAATTCCAAATTTTTAGTCTTCAATTTTTAAAACTTCATAACGTGACCATTAAGATTTAGATATATAAAGTATGGCCCAATTGTTGATCAGTCTCTTTTTTCCTATACAACATCATATAACTTAAAACTATTCGAACTTTGAGACAATTTCTATTTTCCTTCTACATTGTATAACAAATCTTTTTAATCAGACTCATTATGATTTAAAAAGAAACAAACCTGAGACCCAGCTTGCAGAGAAACCATTTCCATTGGTTCCTGGGTCAGATCTAAACTTCACCACAAGCCGTCTCCCTGTAGAGTTGAGGACGGGAGGCAGTACATTTCCACACCAACGTCCTAGTGACTGTAATGTTCCATTCGACAGAGCATCGCTGACCTAGATTTTAAAAGTAGAACTATTCAGCATTTATAATTCTTATACATTTGTATAAATTTGCTTCCACCAGCGGTACTAGATGAATGGTATACAATTATACCCACAATCGATACGTGCCTCAGGCATTGTTTGACACATGGATAACAACTCAAGGATTAATTATGTGATTCTGGAGGTATTATTAGGTGTGTAGAGTGTCATATCTGTCTATTATCCGGACAGATTTTTTCATTAAATCTCAACTTGTAATCGGTTCGGTAAAATGGAAATTAGTCCAAAGCTGACATTTTCCTGATCGCAGCAATACAACAATACAAAATTTGTATTGTTTCAACATTTTATTTTGACTTTCAAATTTTATCATCTGTGAATAAGCAACTTTAACCCAATTACCAAACAATAATGACATTGATCAGTTTGTTGCAGACGACTCTGGAAAACATTGTTTCCCACAATGTTTTCTACCCAATCAGGAGATTTTTTTTCAATTACATCACATTTTGAAATGTCGCCTGCAAACTCTCTCAATTTGGAACAGTCAAAAATTTAACGATTGGTAAAAGGCTGAAGACGTACCTCCACATAGTCCTGTTGGCAGTCACCCGCATTCTCCATATCAAAGGGTGGGTTAAAGGTCAAGGATAAATGGAATCCGGGATCTGTGTAGATATCCCACAAACACTCTGCGTTATGCGGGTAGCTGCGTGGGAAATTTGGCGTGCTCAAGTTGCCAATTGCCTGGTGAATTGTACCCCCACAGCCTGTTTTTCATAGATATACATGTCTTGTTTATAATTTGCTTAATCCTTTACCAAACGCAAAGTTTTCGACTGTCCCAAATTAAAAGAGTATGCAGACGACATTTCAAAATGTGATAAAATTTAAAAGTAATCTTCTGGTAGAGTAGAAAACATTGTGGGAAATGGAGAAATTGCTCATCATGAGCAATTTCTCCTTTTCCAACGAGTATTTCCAGAGGCATTTGCATCAAAATGGTCAAATGCCATTATTGTTTGGTAATGGATTAAGAACACCAGAACTTTGTCCTCAGAATTTTCATTGAGTAAACAGCATCATTTCACACAAATGTTCACACTTTTCCTTTTATTAAACATTCTGTAAATCTAAAAAAAAACTGAGGATGAAACGTATATTTCTCCTTTTTAATCTAAAATGTTATGTTGTATCATTCAAAGTCTAGTCCAGGCGGAATTGCTTCAAATACTCAACAAATTTCGTATTCTATGACATATCCTCAAAGGCCCTCTTTTGGTTAGGTTCCTAATTCTGGTGACCTTTGTTTTTATCTCATATTACTAGATTTGGTTTAACCCCACATGCCCGAAATTCAGTAAATACTACCAGATCCTGAATGCATCTCTTAACCCTTTAAGGTATAGAGATAAGGCTAATCAGTGACACCATAGGTATAAACCATCCGACTATCGGAGACCATTAATGCATACATAATCAGTCACCCTAGGTACCTATTTGCACAGGATTATCTCCGATAATTGTCACTGATTGGGGTACTGTTAATCAAACCAAAATTAATGCAATTTTCGTTAATCCAATAGATTTTCACAGAGAATAAAGGACGATGAGAACAAAATTTCCTTTAAGTTGATGTTTTTTTCTTTTTTTAGTGATACATACATATTAAGATTATGTTGTAGAAAATTAGACAAACAATGAAACTGTATATTTCGGTGTGAATTATACAAACTCAAAAGGAATAAAATGACATATGTGTTCCCCCTGAGAGATCCCTTATTTGTTTTTCTATTTTGTCATCAATTGCAGGGAATTTTGTTGACGAAAAATGCCATTCATGACGGAGATTCATGCTTTGTCTTTGTATATTTCTCAACAAAACTGAATCGTTCTCTTTCCATTAAAACTGTTTCCAAATTAAAAAAATGTTTTTCAACGCAATATTGCTTCATAAAGTAGTCAAACCTGGTCCTCTAATACATGTAAAACTGTAAAAATCAATTCATTATGGCAACGAAACATGCTTATATTTCCGTAAAAATATGTGACGATGAGTGATGAATCTACCAAAAGCTCGTTGTTGTAGTCAAAGTCTGAGGAAATTATCTAATTTGCTTGTCTGCAAATTGGTACGATTTATCAGCATTTCATCATCTTCATGCTCAAAAAACCGATCAAATGACTGCTCTGAATCTACATTTATGTCTGACCTGTGATTGAAAGCACCAAAATTGACATAATACTTTAAGTAGCCGTCTTTATAACATCCGTTTTTCGACAGCTTTATTTTCATTCGCCTTTCAACTTTAAACAACAGCTCCGTGTCATAAACATCCTTTAAAGGTCGCGTGTCGTATGCTCGCTCTCATTTTAATTGGATAGTATTTTTTAGAAATGTGTTAGTTATCTAAAGAATTGCATGAAATCATTATCGAGTCTTTACAAATCGGCATTGTTTTGATCTTTTATGACCAGATATTGAAGGCCTCTCATTAATTGGGTTGGTAATTTGAATTCTCTTCATCTCAATTTGATAGCATCTTCTTCAGAAGGGTGTCGTGGGACAATTATCAAAAGATTCTCTCTAGAGCAAAAGTTTAAACTTTGACCCTATGATTTTATCATCGGAAATAAAAGAAAACATATTTATTTAAGAGGAAAATGAAATTTGGAGAAAGTGACGCGTGTGTTTATGTGTGTAATTAAGGGTGAAAGTTGAATAATTTTTTCAGCTGTCAAAAAGCGTTCTATGCGGTCATCGATAGAACGTCAAAATGGGTTTTATACGGTAATAGGTATAACGGCGAAAAGCGTTTTATGCGGTAATCGATAAGGCAGTGAACGGCGCTATATACCGTAAAGGGTTAACACCAAAGAAAGCTAAAATTTGGATTTAGATTGCTTAAACTCTTATAAAAATGTTTGCATATCTTTTTATCATGTTTTCTACCATTTCCAAATTATGACCCTCCTCAAACCTGTTCTCTTAGCCACAAATAAATATTTTAGCATTTTAAAGCTGCCGGCAGTGTCGACCGACCTTTGCCCCCCAATAGTATACTGTAAGTCTATTTTTCTTTTGAAGGTCAACTAACAATAATCTTAAGTCCTCACCCTTACACAATTTTTTCCACATTTCTTTAAATGACAAGCAAAGCTAAGCCTGATAAGTTGTGGGAATTGTGGAATAGTGGAAATTGTTTGATACATTCTTATATACCGAAAAACTATTTAATCCAATAACATAAACTCATAATTATACCAACTTACCTTCCGATTCGAATGCATAATGCAACCTAAATCCCCTTGCAGATATACTGGAGTCGGTGTAGAACACAATTCGTACAGAATTGGTCTGTGACTTGATCACTGGGGGGGTGTTATTATGACAGAACTTGCCGACCGAAGGAGATGATGCGTACGGCCCATTGAAAATTTCCAAATAGTCAAACCTACAACTGCTGTGGCGCTCCATAAGGAAATCTTCAACAACAACCTATATAATAAAAAGGTTTTCTCTGTTAACTCTTTACCACCTGCAGACTACATTTTCTTTTACTTTTAAAGAAAATTTTTTTAAAACAATTCTATACTTACTGAAATTTACACGCCTATTCTAGACTTAAACATACAGAAATTCACAAAACAATTCTATACCAATACATACAGAAATTCTCCAACCAATTCTATACTAATACATACAGAAATTAAAATACCAATTGTTTGATAATACATACAGAAATTCACATACCATGCTTCATCAACATGCTATATTCATGTTCTAAGTTCAACATTTCTTGATTAAAATTGAATAATGCTTCTGAGAGGGATATTTTTCGAATTCAGTAATTGGGAGAAAAATATATACTCTAGAGATGGGGGATTGGGGCTGAATAACACAGACTATTTCATAAGAAAAACCACTGAAATTGTAAACTAATACATACAGAAATTCGCAAGCCTTCAGGGGCATTTATCTGCCAAGCACAAGCATCATTGTGTCCATAGTTGTTTGGGTAGTTGGGACTTGTGATCACACCAAAAGGACTAGATAGGATTCCTCCACACTCTGAAAAAAAAAAGGCAAAGGTAGGGATTATAGTCTTGTTTCTAGGCTAGGCAAATTCAAGTGACTTTACGATTACCTCCCCGATCACTGGGTGATAAACCGGTGGTTAAAATATATACTAAAACAGCCAAGCACAATGATTTATTCCCTCACAGGTACCCATTTTCAGGCATAAGTGGAGAGTAGCAACATGGGACACATTCCTTGCTAAGGAATATTCCGATGGTCTTGCAAGGACTCAAACCCAGGACCCTCAGATCCCAAAGCCTACACCCTACAACTGGACCAGAGTTCCAACGCACTGCATTCAAACATTGTTGATAGAATTCCAATACAAAAACCCTAATTACAAAGAAACTTGTTAAGATTTTGTTGATAAAAATTTAGAAAAGTATAGGCTATCAATACAGGGTAAAATATAAGGAATTATTCCATGATCTATCATAATCCTAGCTGACAACTTAGCAAGCGCTTAGTGAAATTTAAACTGATTGAGACAAAAGGAGATTGCATTGTTCGTGAATATTTTAAGGGATTTAAAAAAAAAAAGGTATCATAATGAAATGTAAAAACATATTGAGTAAACATAATGTTTACATGATAACTTGTATCTTAACCCATATAGTGCTGGAACCCACTTCATGCTTATGCAAACAGGTTGGATCACAGGCCAGCCACCCAGTAAATTGGCCACTGGTCTGTGATCTTACCTGTTTCCTTCTCCGAGTATTATACCTTATCATAATTAAGCAGATGTGAAAATATAAAATAAAGCAGACAACAACTGCTGTAAATGCTAAGCGTGATTCAAAATTATTGTGGCTACAAGAAACCTGTCTATAGTCATTTACAAAAAGAATTTCTTTTAAAAAAAAGATAATATCATAGTATTCTTTTAGATAAAGAGAAGATAACCAAACAGAACAGAAGATTTCTTTCATTCTCTTAGCTGAAGCCATTTTGGTATGGGACTATGAATTGTAGACATAAAGAACATATCGAGGGTTCAATACAAGACTATAGTAAGTGCTTCATAAACATGAAGCACTTATAGACTATTACTATAGTCTTGCATTGAACCCTCCATATATGACATTAATAAAAACTTAGAGGGTTCAATATGCAAGACTACGGTATGTCCTTCACCAACTAGACACACCTAATACAGTATGTCCTTCACCAACTAGATACACCTACTACAGTATGTCCTTCACCAACTAGACACACCTAATACAGTATGTCCTTCACCAACTAGACACACCTAATACAGTATGTCCTTCACCAACTAGATACACCTACTACAGTATGTCCTTCACCAACTAGACACACCTAATACAGCATGTCCTTCACCAACTAGATACACCTACTACAGTATGTCCTTCACCAACTAGACACACCTAATACAGTATGTCCTTCACCAACTAGATACACCTACTACAGTATGTCCTTCACCAACTAGACACACCTACTACAGTATGTCCTTCACCAACTAGACACACCTACTACAGTATGTCCTTCACCAACTAGACACACCTACTACAGTATGTCCTTCACCAATTAGACACACCTAATACAGTATGTCCTTCACCAACTAGATACACCTACTACAGTATGTCCTTCACCAACTAGACACACCTAATACAGTATGTCCTTCACCAACTAGACACACCTAATACAGTATGTCCTTCACCAACTAGATACACCTACTACAGTATGTCCTTCACCAACTAGACACACCTACTACAGTATGTCCTTCACCAACTAGACACACCTACTACAGTATGTCCTTCACCAACTAGACACACCTACTACAGTATGTCCTTCACCAATTAGACACACCTACTACAGTATGTCCTTCACCAATTAGACACACCTACTACAGTATTGCACGGAACACTTCTTGGATTGTCAGTTATTTCAATGCTCTTACGTGTAAAGTTATACTGCAGGAAGAAGCCACGATCGACGACGCTACGGTCCGTCCTAAATCGCATCCACACACTTCCTAGCGGAGTGATGATTGAAGGTCTGTAAGTGTTGTTTCCACAGAACTTGTCGAGGATCAGTCCGTCAATTGAATCTCCTACAAAGTACAATATAATATCGAGGGTTCAGTGCAATACTATTGTAAGTGCTTCATGTTTATGAAGCACTTACTATATTCTTGCATTGAACCCTTGATATGTGGTTTAATCCGTTTCAAACACATTGGAATTTGTGACAAATCAAAATTAAAAGCAACGGCAGGTCACAAAATAAGCACCAGGGAAATTCATTGTGTTTAAGAAGTTAGTTTGGAAACATTTTGACAAAAGGATAAGTTGCTATTCATGAGCAAGTTATCCTTTTGTCACAGTGGTTTCTACAGTCCACTGGAGGAGTTGTGAAAAAAAAAGTCCAATCATAGAGTAGAAGGTCAATAGCCCCGTCTCAAAAAGGTTTGTAAGGCATTTTTTTTTTTATAAATGTGTATTGGAGTAATTTATTTATGAATAAATACCTCTAAAAGTCATAAAAGTCACGTAATTTGTGTTCTTAATGTGAGTATTGCTCATTATCTTCAACAAATAATTTGTAATGAAACATTATAGTAAGACATATGTAAATACATGTAAAAATCTTACGACACTCATATATTAACAATCATAAATACAACCAATCATTGTAAGACAGACTTAAAGAGTGCTTTTAGTTAGGACCCAAAGTACCTCTCAACCCTTTCCCAAACAATAATGACATTTGACGACTTTGTTGCAGACGACTTTGTAAAACATTGTGGGAAAAGGAGAAATTGCTCGTAACAAGCAACTTTTCCATTTCCCACAAGGTTTTCGGCTCTTTCTGAAGAATATTGTTCAATTCCATCACATTTTGAAATGTCGTCTGCAAACTCTTTCAATTTGGGACAGTCGAAAACTTGTTGTTTGGGAAAGGGTTAAAAGGACTATCTAACAGAATTTGAGTTTATCTTTATAAGATAAATTGTCTTCTCCCAATAAAATGGCAACATAGATTTCTAAAGTTACATGTGACTATATTATTGACAGCTTTCCAACCTAAACATACAGAAAAGATATGGAAATAGTGTATTGCAGATATTGCAAACAGTTGGAACGGGCATATTTTTTCGCAAGAAAAAGCTGAACTTAAAAGAAGAGGTGCTATTTTTAGATATCATCAAACAATGAGATTTTCTATTCCAACAAATGCCATCAAACAATGAGATTTTATACTCAAGAACGATTTTTCAGCTTCCTCTAACAGTTTCAGTTTCAGTTAATTTTATTCACTCAGCACATGCATTTGTGATATGAGTAATATGTGATACAAATACAAAGTCCAAAGTACGTAATCAACCAGTCTACACATCAACGACCCAATCTGATCATTACCTTCCCTGATTTCCAGCCAATCGAATCTACAGGTAGTATGGCGCTCCAGTTTCAGATCACGGAAGTGTATAACGATGGAGGAGTTGGTGTATCTCTGGTTGACCAGGGTCCAAATACACTGTAAATTGTTGGTGTAGTTCCCTGCTTCATAACCAGGAGAGGATATGTTACCAGGGGCCGTCATCAGGCGCCCGCCACAATCTTTAAAAAAAATAAACAGTGATGAAAACCTACACTTTTGCATTCTAATAGTTCAAACTATAATTCCTGAATTATCTAACATGCAATTAATGAAGACATAGAGAATAGATGGTTGGTTTCTTGAAACGGAAATGTTATTGGCCAAGGCGTAGAGCCGAAGGCAAATCAGATAATAATCCGAAGCCGAGCCCCATTCAAAGACACCAACCATGTATTCTTTTTATCCTGTTACCTATATGTATTCAAATAAACAAACAAAAAATGAAAAGAAAGCATAAAAAAGAAAAAACAGAAAACCAATACTGACAGGTGCGAGCAGGGATCACATGATCTTATGACTGATATCAATAATATTACAAGGCACCCTGTTATCTGTTGGTAAATTGCCCTGGTGACAGGATAAAACACCATTATTTCAAACAATCTCTCTTTCAAACTTTACACACTTTCAACAGAAACATGAATAAAGTGAATTCTCTTAACCCATTACCAAACAATAACAACATTTAACCACTTTAATGCAGACGACTCTGGAAAACATTGTGGGACAAAGAGAAATTGCTCGTCACATGCAATTTCTCCTTTACCCACGTTTTTTTCTGTGGCTTCCTAAGGTTATTTTCCAATTTCTTCACATTTTTAAACGTTGTCTGCAAACTCTTTCAATTTGGGAGTGTCGAAAATTTGGCTTTTGGTAAAAGGTTACTGTAGACTCACCAGCATTCTCTAAAGATGAGTATGTAGCTCTGAATCCGCCATTAGAGTTGGAGCCGTCTGTCACAAAGCTGACCTTTGCAGTATTACCCGACACCATTACAGGAGAGGGTGGTTGTGATAACCCGCAGTATCGTACTTGTGATGGGGAGTCAGCATAAATACCGTTATATACCTGCAATGAATTGTGATATCATTGTAAGGGGTGGCAAAATCGATTGTCCCTATTGCTTAGCTTGTCTAATAGCCTTTAACCCTTTCCCAAACAACACATTTTTGACTGTCCCAAATTGAAAGGGTTAATTTGCAGACGACATTTCAAAATGTGATGAAATTGAACAATATTCTTCAGAAAGAGCAGAAACCTTGTGGGAAAAGGAAAAATTGCTCGCTATGAGCAATTTCTCCTTTTCCCACAATGTTTTCTAAAGTCATCTGCAACAAAGTCCTCAAATGTTGTTATTGTTTGGAAAAGGGTTAAAGACAAGTATATCAAAATCAGATTTTGCCATCCCTGAATCGGTGATATATGACACCATATTTCTAGGCAAAGGGAACTTTTATCCAGGGTACCATTTTACTTAACAACTTAAGGAAAATATTTGTGCAAGTCAAAACTGTTAAATGTTGAATATAACCCTATCAGAAAGTACAACATTGATATGTAGCACATCATTGGAGGTTCCAAATTTTGTGAACAAGTACTGTTAAAAGGATTTTTCTAGAGTATTAATTATCCGTACCTGCACATAATCCTTATTACAGTATCTGCTAGATTCGATGTTGAAGGGGTCGAATGTGATCGATACTTTACGTCCTTCTGGTACAGTAATCTTCCACTCACATCTCCGTGAATGCGGGTAGTTATCAGGAAAGTTTGGTGACTGGAATGTACCACTAGGGGTGTTCAGTTCTGCACCACACTCTGGAAAAGATTTGTTTGTTTGTTTGAATGATGTTTAACACCGTATCAACAATTCTTCAGTTATGAAACAGCTTTCTTGGATCTACTAGAATTACACTGGGGCTCTGAAGTGACTTGCCAAAGGTCACTCCAACGAAACTAGAGGTGTCCATTTGGCTCAAACCCAGGCCCCCTGAGTTCCAAGTCCACCACCTTAACTACTGGGCCAAGCAGAACCCTCCTCTGAAAAAAAGCCCAAAATGTAACTGTGGTGAAATAACCAACAAAGATGTAAATGTAGATTTGAAAATTGTTTCTGAAGCTTTCTTAGTGTAATGGCGCCCAGTCAGCTTTGACCTTGTGATTCCCCTTAGTCTGCATTCAAAGTATGACTAGGCAATATTGCAAATAAACACATCATTGGAATCGTCTCTCAAATAACGTGTTACATGGCAATATTAAATTTTCATTTAAGGTACTATCCAAATTTATCAGTTTTGACTTACGCAAATATTTTCCTTAAGTCATTTAGCAAAACGGTACCCAGATGTCCACTTTTGTTGACCCTCAATAGTAATTTTAATGATCTGATGAGCGCTTTACCTTCATAACTAGCTGATACAGTTAGACTGAAGCCTTGCATCTGCCCTGTTCCGTCAGTTTTAAAGCGGACATATCCATACTGATCAGATGTCGTTACAGGCGCTGGAATACTGTAGCCACAGGTGTTTGTCAATACGGGTCCTAAAACACAGATAATGGACATGAATAAACGCAGGAAAAGTTATATTCTAGGCTACACATGAGTATTTTTAACCTAAATTAACCGAATTTTAATTCAGGTTTAACCTAAATCAAACATAGCCTGGTTTTAACTATTAGAATGCTCGGGAATAATTTTCTAAAAAAATGCTTTTGTGTTGTCTGCTTTGCAAATCCTTAAATATCTGCTTAATCTTGATGAGGAAAGATACTCAGATTAGCAAACAGGTTAGATCACAGACCAGCCGCCAATTTACTTGGTGGCTGGCCTGGTTCTAACCTGTTTGCATAAGCATGAAGTCAGTTCCAGCACTATAAGGATTAACAAGGATTCTTCATTTGATATTTCTAAAGCCACCTGAACCAAGTTAATATGGTTAGGACTGAAACAGATAAAGTAGACACTGGATTTTTTAACTTTGAAATATTCTTAGAGGCAAAATAAAGTAATACACAAATCATTTTTAATATCACATAATGAAACGTCAGAATCATTCAGCTTATTTCGATTAGGTGAAAAATCATGTTATACAAATCAAAGGGACTGATACTTAGGATTCTTTTTCGGGGTTCCCATTACCCCCCAGAGAATCCTCACTAGGAATCCCTGTGATACAAACGCCTGATAATCATATCATTAGATTGGGAACCAGTCTCTCATCTTGTGAATAATCAAGACTGGTATGGTACGAATCTACCAGGCAGAATTCTTCCTTTTAAACAGAAGGAACAAAAACAGCACGGTGTCCATACTGATGAAATTTTGCCTATTCAAACAAATTGTTGGTTGTGAGACGAAGTTTCCTTCACAGACGTATTGGTTAGAATGATTTGAAATCAAAATTTTGACTAACATAAGATAATCAAAGCGCTGATAGCGCTGAAGGACTAAGGTGCGTTTAAAGTAAGATGATTGAGGATACATTTGAAAATTTCTTTGGGCAACATCTCGAGGAAAACAGCTGCTCCTTTTACCACCATTACTATAATTATTGTTTCTGTGAATAAAGACTGAACAATAGTCTATTTTTTGAACATCTGGAGCTTTTACGATTTCCCATGAGGCAACAGTTATAATAATATAGAGAAAAAATCCGGACTACATTCCTAGTTCCAAGAAGGTACTAATCCGCACAGTGAAGGAGGATGGTTAATGAGTAACAGTAACCGCTGTTTCTGTATCGATAAAGTACCGTCCCTCAAAAAGGGGTATGTAAATTCAATGGACTAAGGTACTGACGCACCCTTAGTCCAAAAATCAGTGGATAAACAAAGTCTGATAAAGGGTTGTCTGCTTTGAAAATCGCAAAACAATATGATTCAGAGGAAACATCCTTGTGCTTCTTATTGTCTTATTTTGGAACATTGCATTTTTATCAACCCAATTGCTCAGAATTTGTAGGTGCCAGTTGTCTATCTTGTGGAACACAGTAGGTAATGGAGGACTGGTTTATTATATCAAGAGAAAACTCACCAGTAGAATTGAGCTGCCTAATTTCAACAAAGTCTCCGGAGCAATTTGCCGTTGATTGGACGCTAAAGCTTGTAAAGGTGAAGGTCAAGAAGTGTCCAAATGGTCCTCCGAACGTCCAGATACAGTCCAGGTTGTTGTCATAGTTACTGGGATAGTTTGCGCTTGTTATGGTCACAGGGGCGGACCCGGTTGGGGTGTAATGACCGCCACAGTCACCTGAATATACAAATGTGCTTATATCTGTAGATAGTTTATGCATATGGTGGAATATTTGTACCTTTTGATAGTCGAACCCTTCTGTATGTCAAAGTAAATACAGCCTCCCGAAATGTTTGATCTTAATTCTATGTTTTAATATACCCTACATCTATATGTCAAACTCTCTCTCTCTATGTTGAACATTTTCAAGATGTCCCTTCAATACTGAGGTATAAAGATTCCACTGTATTTAAAAACCTATAAGGCCAATAGATGGTTGGTGTGTTAAATTGGCATGGGAAAATTATTCTGTGAGCCTGAGGTGAATCTTATAATAGTCTGAGAAGCCGAGAATGATAACTGTTTTCTTTTGAAAGTCACAAACCATCTATTCTATTCATCCTGTTACCTATATGGATTCAACTAAACAAGACCTCATGATCCGTGATGGGACGGTGTGTTATACATTTGATACGGTAAGTCACATGTATTAGGCACATTATATATAAAAAAATTAAATTGCACCATTAAAAGCATAATTGTATTGTTATCAAGAACGTACTGTTGTATATAAGGACAGCACAACTGATCAATGGCTAACAGTTTTTTCACTCATTGAATCTGATTTGTTATTAAGAGGTAGGTTCGTGCATGGCTCAGTGGTTAAGGTGGTGGACTTCAACGTTGCGGATTCGAGCCCAAATGACACCTCTGGTTTAGTGGGTCAGTAAGTCACTTCAGAGCCCTAGCCGTAGTACTGGTGGATCCAAGAAAGCTGTAGGATTCACAGGCATAGGCGTTTATTTTGTACGAGACGGTATACAGTGAAGCCTCGTTTATCCGGACCCCGTTTATCCGGATGTCTCGCAATCCGAACAAAATTGTAAGGAAACGGAATTATTGTGCAATACTTTGCTTAACCAACTACAAAACAATAACGACATTTGACCAGAAAGTTACAGACGACTATTAGAAATATTGTGGGTAAAGGAGAAATTGCTTGTGACAAGCAATTTCTCCTTGACCCACAATGTTTTTGCTGCCCTATCAGAAGTTTATTTTGAATTTCATCACGTTTTAAAATGTCGTCTGCAAACTCTTTCAATAAGAGACGGTTGTTTGGTAAAGGTTTATAAGCATACAAGTGCATATAGACCGTTTATGTCTAAATATGTATAAGACCAGGCCTTGCTTCATTAGTCCGGATTATTCGTTAAGCCGGAAATTCTGTTGGGAACGGTCATGTTCGGATTAACGAGATATTACTGTACAGTGCAGTGCAGTATGTGATTGGTTCTTTACATTGGTTGCTGCAGTGGGATGATAACCTCTTTTATTGGAGGTGACTTGTCCACATATTTGCCATAGGCCACCATTTGAGACATTTCTTATTGGAGGTGAGAGTTATGTATCATTCGTAGAACATTTATGCAAATATGAAAACCTATGTGTTGTTTTAGTGAACATGCTGGAGAAAATATAAAAATGGGTGTCTTGAAATGGAAATGTAAGCAAGCAAGCCATAGGAATATTATTATTGAAAGAGTTTGCAGGTGCCTTTTCAAAACGGGATGAAATTTGAAAATGATCTGAAAACCTTTGGGATAAAAAGAAATTGCTTGTTAACAGCAATTTGTCCTTTTCCAACAATGTTTTCAAAAGTCGTTTGCAACAAACTGGTCAAATATGGTTATTGTATGGTAATGGGTTAAAGAGACTAACCTATTTTATATACAGCTTTGAATCCTGTTCGGCCAACACTGCTATCTGTCCTAAACCGTACATACATAACATTACCAGTTGAGGTCACACTTCTCGGCCTCTGTGTACCACAAAACTTTGCGAGGGATGGAGCATTGATTGTGCCACCATCTCTCAGTTCAACAAAGTCCCAGCGGCACCTGATAGAGAGGTTTGTATACATTGGTTATTTGTTCATGGTTTTATATCATAACAAATATTCCGCTAAATCTATACCATCTGCAGACAACATTTTGTTTTTTAATTGAAGCAGATGACTTTAGAAAAGAATTGTAAACACCTGATTGAAAGATGCATATACATTAATTATTTGTTCATTGTTTTACATCATAACAACAGTTGTTCAGTTAGCTCTTTACCACCTACTTAAAGCAGACTTTAGAAAAGATTTGTAAACACCTGATTGAGAGGTATGTATACATTAGTTATTCGTTTATGGTTTTACATCATATCAACAATCATTCAGTTGACTCTTTTCAACCTACAGATGACACTTTATTTACTTGAAGAAGCCTACTTTTAACTTTCAACCTATAGTTGACACTTTATTTTCTAAAAGCAGACGACTTAAGAAAAGGTTTGAAGACATGTAAAAGACCTTTCAGAACTGCTGTTGTGATATGTGAAAGGATTGAAAAAGCATTGTGCCAAAAGGAGAAATTGCTTGTTGAAAAACAAAGGTGGTATGTCCAATTGTCAAAGAAACCATCTGATTCCAAGTTATAGATGATACAAGATCCTTTTCCTTCAGTCATTCAAAGACAGAAAAGTCTTTTTGTGAGACAGAGAAAAGCAAACAATCAAAATTTTGAGAAAGACATTTTCTATCACTACTAACTGTCCTGCTATTGTTAAGGAATGCTCAAGCCTGAAAATCCTTGCTTGAAAATTAGCAGGCCTGTCTTTAACTCTTTACCAAACGGCAAATTTTTTCAACTATCCCAAATTGAAAGAGTTTGCAGACGACATTTCAAAATGTGACAAAATTGAAAAATAATCTTCTAATAGGGCAGGAAAAATTGTATGAACAGGAGAAATTGCTCATTAAGAGCAATTTCTCCTTTTCCCACAATGTTTTTCATAGTTGACTGCATCAAACTGGTCGAATGTTGTTATTGTTTGGTAATGGGTTAAGACAACAGATATCTGATACAAACCTTGAATGACTTTCAATGTTGAAAGACTCTATAAATTGAAGTTGAATATTCTCGTTGGCCGGAGCAGTGATAACCCAGACACAGTCCAGGTTATGCGCGTAAGGTTCTGGATAATTGAGCGACGTAAACGTCCCACTGGGCGTGGACTGATCGAGGGAAAGCCGGCCCCCGCAGGCCACTTGCACCTCTGTGTATGTCAGCTTGAACCCTGTTCCACTTCCTGAGCCATCAGTGAAAAATCTTACGGTGAGGGCATTGCCACTTGTCTCCATGGACGCCGGAACGCTGATCCCGCAATATCGCCCGTTTGTAGCGGTTCCCAGCGGTGGAGAAGAAAGGGAACCCCCATTTAAAAGCTGAAATAGGTTAGTCCAAGTAGTTAATAGAACTTAAACCTTTTACCAGATGCCAATTTTCGACCGTCGCAAATTGAAGGAGTTTGCAGACGCCATTTCAAAATGTGATGAAATTGAAAAATAATCTTCTGATAGGGCAGAAAACATTGTGGGAAAAGGAGGAATTGCTCTTAACGAGCAATTTCTCCTTTTCCCACAATGTTTATCAGAGTCATCTGCAACACACTGGTAAAATGGCGTTATTGTTTGGCAATTTGTTAAACTTTTATATTTTTCATTAACTGCGAAACAAGTCGTTACAACTTAGATTATTCACTCTTGACTCTGCTTCCTGGATAATAACCAGTAGTCGCGCCGAATGCGGATTAATGAAAGGTTGCAAGCCAGAACCCGCTTCTCATGGGGTTTGCACGCACAACCCTCGTGTCAAGGGGGCCAACCCTCGACCTCATGGACCACTGTCCTAAATATTAACAATTTAAATTGGGGTTTCAACAATTCTTCAGTTAATTCACAGTGACGTTATAAATTTTCATACATTTTTTATACCAATCCAGCACTATAGTCTCTAAGTATATAATTATGGGTCACCCATTTAAATGCATAAATGGGTGGGGGGATTTGTCACAGACAGACATCAGCGGTCTGCGCATAGCACTGGCTCATTTTCTGTCCTCAGAGGGCAGCGTTATAACGGGACTTCAGTGTACATGTATTTGCATTGTTTGACCCAGATTTTGATTTATTTTCCCCTATCTTTCTACAAGTGGAAAAACTGATTTGATGCACTGAAAGATGATCTCTCAAAAAATGAGGTTTTCTATAGAGACAATACTATAGCTTTTCTTCTTATGTTCTGATTAAAATCAAGTAAAGATTTACATTTTTGTACTCATAAATACTGTCTCAAGAAACAGTTCGTTGGTTCAGCGCAATACTATAGCAAGTGCTTCACGTTTCTAATGAGTACCATCAATACAGCATTTGGAGAAACAATAAAGAATTCCCCAATACCTCTATGTAATCCCCGGCACATGATCCTTGGGTGCCTTGTATACCTAAGTTGACCAATGTCACTCTGAGAGTCCTTCCCCTTGATGCTGAGATGTACCAAACACAGGTGGAGTAGGGCGGGTAACTGTTTGGAAACCCAGGCGACTTTAAGGTACCCTGCACAACTCTCGTAAGCCGTCCTCCGCAAGCTGTGAAAAAGGATAGAAGAAAATATGGTTGGTTTATTGGAAAGGGAAAGTTTATCAGGTAAGGTGTTGCAATCTTATAGGTTTCTGATCCCAAACATGCGGTGATGATAATTAGAAGAACAAAATGGATGATGTATTGGAAAGGGAAAGTTTATCAGGTAAGACATAGGAATCTTGATAGTTTCTGACCCCAAACATGCGGTGATGAAAGATAGAGAAAGGATGGTTGGTTTATCGGAAAGGGAAAGTTTATCAGATAAGGTGTAGGAATCTTATAAGTTTCTGATCCCAAACATGCTGTGATAAAAGATAGGAATAAAAGATGGTTGGTGTATTGGAATGGGACGGTTTATCAGATAAGACGTGGGAATCTTTTAAGTTTCTGAACCCAAACATGCTGTGATGAAAGATAGAAGAAAAGATGGTTGGTGTATTGGAATGTGAAAGTTTATCAGATAATGTGTTGGAAACCTATAAGTTTCTGACTATAAACATGCTGTGATAAAAGATAGAAATAAAAGATGGTTGGTTTATCGGAAAGGGAAAGTTTATCAGATAAGGTGTGAGAATCTTATAAGTTTCTGATCCCAAACATGCTGTGATAAAAGAAAGAAATAAAAGATGGTTGGTTTATCAGAAAGGGAATGTTTATCAGATAAGGTGTAGGAATCTTATAAGTTTCTGACCCAAAACATGCTGTGATAAAAGATAGAAGAACAGATGGTTGGTTTATCAGAAAGGGAATATTTATCAGATATGGTGTAGGGATCTTATAAGTTTCTGACCCCGAACATGCTGTGATGATTGATAGAGAAAAGATGGTTTGTGTATTGGAATGGGAAAGTTTATCCGATATTGGGTTGCAATTTTATGAAATTCTGAAACCAAGTCAGGTACCTTTCTGTTACCTATTTTGATTTAAAAATCAATAAAAAAAGTAATGGGGGGACGGGAAAGAAAAGAAACTGAAAATCAATACACTTTAATTGTTTTTGTTAAGCACGCGTCAGGTTTTATGGGACTCTATGAATGTAGTTCTATGTCAGAAGGCAGCATTTGCATGTTACATAGACACTGGAGGATAACAAAAAAGCTATAGAGCACCTTGTTTTTAATAAGAAATTGGCATCTGTGACATGATAAAGGAATAAAGAGAGAAATCACGTGGATTTTTCTGCATTGAGACATATGGTTATATCACCAGTAAGGAAAGAATTTAAATTTAAATTAGCATATGGCACTTGTGAAACTTATCTCCCTTCTTTCTAAAAGTTAGCCTATCTGACAAAAGTTGACTTTCTCCAAGATCATTGATTACCCAATTACCAAACAACAACGGCATTTGACCAGTTTATTGCAGACGGTTATGGAAGACATGGTGTGAAAAGGCTCTTTACGAGCAACATATCCTTTTCCAATAATGTTTTCTTCCCTTTCAGAAGATTATATTCAATTTCATCACATTTTGAAACATCGTCTGCAAGCTCTTTCAATTTGGGACAGTCAAAAATATGGTGTCTGGTAAAGGATTAAATCTTTTTTATTTGTGTCTAATACATAAGTTCTGCATACCTGTCTAGTTGTTTGTTTTACATGCCCAATCTATTCCCAAATAAGTCTTAACCACCTGCAGACAAAAGCTTTTAACTCGAAGCCAACAGCTATGGAACAGCTTTGTAAACATGTCAAAAGCCTTTCAGTTCTGCTGTTGTGATATGTGAATAGATTGAAAAAGCATTGTGGCAAAAGAGAAATTGCTTGTGACAAGCAATTTCTCCTTTTGCAAGCAATTTCTCCTTTTGCCACAATGCTTCTTGAAAGTTGTCTGCTGCAAGACACAAAAATGAGGCATTAGGTGGCAATGTGTTAATTGTCAGCCTTCGAAAAGGAAACACCTCCAATACATTCAATATCTAGTTTCACATATAATCCGTTGTTTCTTGTCAATGTTTTGCACCCACCCTCATTATTTGGAACGTTCTTGAATGTATACCAATAGTTGTAATTTGCTATGCATTGTAAGTTAACCTATTACTCCCCATATGGGTGTTTGTAATTGAAAGCAACATGAGACCACCAAAATGATAAGAAAAAAACCTATTTCCCTTATGATATTGAGTACTTAAAGGCACATAAAAGGAGATAAGTACAAATTAATTACTGAAAGAATATATGGAGTTCTTTTATTATGTTCATAAAATTCATGAGAATTAATTTACAAATGCATTTAGACTCTATTAAAAAGATTCCTTTAACATTAGTTATTTTGTGCTTGAAATATAGTTGTCTCCAATTCAATCATGTTAATCAACAACCTGTTTGTTTACATATTCAAAATAAATAATTCTGATTGGTCGGTTCAAATATTTGTGTATCAAGTGACAAGGTCAGAGGTGAAGAATGAGGCAATCTGAATTATTAAACTTGCTAATCTGGGTTATTTCTGGTAGACTTTCACATTCAAGTTTTTCTGATGGTATTTTTTGGTGATAACTAACGTAATCTGATCAAAAGTTTACCAAATAAAAAAGATTGATATAGCATTAATCTCCTTTTATGTGCCTTTAACATTATGTCCAAAGGGATAAATTATCCAAATGGAACGATGTATCTTTCATACAGCGTTTTTTAAATCTTAAGCAGCTGGCATTATTCTAGCTTGTGCTTTCTATCTAAAGTTTTCCTTGCAATTCAGAGCCCTACCTATAGTACTGGTGAAACCCAGGAAAGTCGTAAAACAACCGAAATATGACAGAGATCAATCCCCAATATAAACTACCTATAGTACTGGTGAAATCAAGGAAAGTCATAAAACAACTGAAATATGACACAGATCAATCCCCAATATAAACTGCCCATTGAACATGTGAAATCCAGGAAAGCCTTAAAACGACAGAAATACCACACAGATCAATCTGCCCCCCCCATATAAACAAAGGTTCTATTCCTAGCCTAGCTGCAGGTTTTCCTTACATTGGTTTAGGTCGATCTCTCTATTGTGAGATGTTTTTGTTTCAATCAATACCATAACTGAGATGTGGGGTTCTGATCAGAGTTATCTACCGTTGTATTTAGTCTAAAACATCTGTATACACTTTTTGAATACAGCCATATACCGCGTTGGACCTATATCATGACTCAGATAAGAGGTTCTGACCAGAGTTACCTACTGTTGCATTTAGCCATTATCACCTGTTAACAATTTTTTAACTCAGCCACATACTGCATTGGACCTATAGCACATGTAGCTTGGATTAAAAAAAAAAAAAAGGAATCCACATAAAAGTAACAAACAAACCTGCTCTGTACTGCAATGCAAAGCCAGAGTAGTTCCTGGACATATCAGTTGTAAAACGTACTGAAGCCTGATTGCGAGATGATATGATAGGCTGCGAGTTAGCAGTACGTCCGCAAAATTCTCCAAGTTGATAGCCTCGGGCATCTAAATCTGCAAATGGAATAGTTGGGGAGACTTAAATCATTATACTGTTATACTGGTAGATCTAGCTTTCTCCTATTTCCAATCATGACAGTTACAATCTTGATGTACATAGGAATGCAACTGTGTTTGTTATAATACGAATATGCATGTGAAAGATACATTGATATTCTGTGCAGTACATAATCCATCTACAGTCAACAAGAAATAAACTCTCAAGACAATCTTGGGTTCTCCGAAGAAGCAAGCTGAGGAATATTACAACTCAACAACAACAACATGCCACTTCCCTTTATTTGCCCCCTTCTTGAATGTCTCTATAGGGGAATGTGTGGATTCACAAGTGAATGCAACCAATTCATTGTTCAAAATTGAAAAAAGATATTTAATCAAGATGTTTACTATTTCCTGTCATTGAGCATTAACCCTTTATACCAAACGCAATTTTGACTGTCGTAAATTAAGAGTTTGCAGACGACATTTCAAATGTTTATGAAATTAGAAAATGACCTTCTGATAGGGTTGAAAAAAATGTGGAAACAGAAGAAATTGCTTTTTAAAAGCAATTTCTTCGTTCCCCACAATGTTTTTCAAAGTTGTCTGCAACTAGCTGGTAAAATGTCATTATTGTTTGGTAATGTGTTAAACTACCTTACTACATTACATTACATTGAAACATACTTTTGTTGTTGTTGTTGTATATGGTTGATGATGGCCAGAAACATTTGTTCTACATAAACTGCTGAATTGTATTGATATGAATTGTTAACATATGTATAAACTTTCATCTTACTTCAACCCGGTTAAGGTATTAAGAATAATGTTTTATGGGCCGGAGGCCTGCATTTACTGAATAAACCATTGACATGAATTGAATTGAACTTCACTGGACCGAGACCTGAACTCCCACAGCTCCTGCCCTACAGAGACTCCACAGAAATGATAAAGCCATGGTGAGCTGAACCTTTGGAGCCAAACCAAATGATGTCGCCAGTTCAGACACTTTTTATGCCAAGTTGGGGATACAGGAAATAATATCTGCCTTATCTTGCAGATATCCAAAGTGGTTTGGGCATGTACAGCGCTCCTCTACCTCCATAAACCGAATTCTCAAGATGGCCATTCCGGGTGCAAAGAGATGAGGAAGACCCAAAAAGATCTGGTTAGACTGCATTGTCTCTGACAGAAAGGAATGCAACCTCGTCAGTGTCAGCCCAATGGACAGAATTTATTGGAGATTTTATATCAGAACATCTAGCTGCCTGCTGCCTACCAAAATACTGGGACTCCCACAGCAGATGATAAAATAAAATCAGGTTTAACCCTTTCCCAAACAATAACGACATTTGACCACTTTGTTGCAGACGACTTAAGTAAAAATTGTGTAAAAAGGAGAAATTGCTTGTAACGAGCAATTTTTCCTTTTCCCACAATGTTTTCTGCCCTATCAGAAGATTATTTTTCGATTTCATCACATTTTGAAATGTCGTTTGCAAACTCTTTCAATTTGGGACAGTCGAAAATTTGTTGTTTGGGAAAGGGTTAAGTAAGTTAGTTTAAAAATGGAACAGCCACAAAAATCTAATATTAGGGATGGGTTAACCCTTTACCAAATGCCAAATTTTTTACGCTCCCAAATTGAAAGAGTTTGAAGACAACATTTCAAAACATGATGAAATTGAAGAATGATCTTCTGGTAGAGCTGAAAACATTGTGGGAAAAGGAGCAATTGCTTATTTAGAGCAATTGCTCCATTTCCCAAGATGTTTTCCAGAGTCGTCTGCAACAAACTGGTCAAATGTCGTTATTGTTTGTTAATGGGTTAATAAAAAAATGAAGGAATACTTACATTGATAAAACCTGATGTTGTCATAGTTACAGCTGGCGTGTGATTCAAGGTCAATGTCAGTTATATTCATCCATATCCTACTGCTAGCATCTGTCATGAGGTTCCAGGTACAGACAAGGTTGTCACGGTAACCATATGGGTATCCAGGTGAGACGAGGGTTTGAATCTCGTCTGTGACATTTAAAGTCCCACCACAACCTGGGACTGAAAGAGCAGCAACATTGACAATTTATGAATAGAGGCACAAGAGTGTGTATGTTAAAAGTAAACAGCCATATAGACTGATAATTGAACAACAACAACATAAATTGTATGTATTCATCTCTATTAAATGCAGAAAGATTGTCTTGTTTTCAGATTTTTAGAATACAAAAGGTTTGCTTTCATGTCATTCCTTCTTTAATGAATGTTGTTAAATCATGTCTGTATAGGTTATGAACAAATCATACTCAAATAAAAATTGAAAGGAAAGGCCTTAACCGTTATAGTGCTGGAACCGACATCATGCTTATGCAAACAGATTAGATCCAGGCCAGCTGCCAACTGGCCTATGATCTGACCTGTTTGCTACTCTAAGTATCTTTCCTCATCAAAATCAAGCAGATATCTAAGGTTTTGGAAAGCAGACAACACAAAAATCTGTTTCTAGAAAATAAACAAGCATTCTAAGGGTTAAGTCTTCTGGAGCAGATGCCTCAAATGAGATATTATAAAGTATTATTGTTTCTTATGATGTAAAATTTCACTTTTTTGGCCCCTAAACATTATCACATGCTTTGATCTATTTCTAAAAATTACCCAGCATTTTAAAGGTTAATCAACAATCACACATAATTGAACTTACTCGGACTGGTTCCCGAGGTTGGAGCAACTGTGGACATGGGCTGGTTACTGGTTGCCTCCCAGTTAAAGAGAAAACCTTGCCCGGCCCCAGACCAGTCTGACCGGAATGTGACATACAGCTGGTTTGTGGAGGACATGAAAATGTCTGGCAACACAGTCCCTTCATAGCGACCAAGTATTGGACTGTTTATAGATCCTCCGTCATGAAACTAGTGAAAGAGAAATGGATGATATTGTTTTGAAGTTTAGCTGTTCATCTGTTCTAAAATGTTGTTTGTTTAGGCCATTCACTTGTTTGATGCAGGAATGAAAATTTAGTCCCATTGTGAATTTGAAACTACCTGTTACTCCTAATTGAAAGAAAAATAGCATGAAAAGAAACATTTCCTTAACGATAATGAAAAAGATAAGTTGCTCATAAGGAGAAATTCATCTCTAAGTCTAAGAGGTTCCTTAAGTCTTCTGCAGCAGATTCCTCAAATGATATATTATGAGGTAATTCTCTCGCCTGTGAGCAAGCCCCTTTAAAGTCAACACAACGTAAGTGACTTACAGCGAGAACATCTGTACGGAAGCTGGGATCTCTCTCCATATCCATGGTAACAAAAGACACCTGTATTCTCATCCCTGTTGGCACGGTAATGGTCCAGGCATAGTTAACATTGTGGGGGTACTGATATGGGTACAATGGCGACGCTATCTGACCAGACGTGCCTGTCACTTCCCCACCATACACTGAAAAAGGTTATTATAAGAAAGACATTGTAGTGTTAGTATTTAGCCCTATAGTATGTACATTTTCAAAAAATGGTTACACAGTATTAATTCATTGTAAGCTAACAGTTTGAGCTACAAATCCTTAAAGGTTAGGTTGAGCAATCCCCTCTATGCCATTGTTATGCACATGTAAACACAAGATTCAAGGATATTGATTGGCTTGGGGTGGTTATCATATTTTCATCTGAATGTATTCCTTTCTTCTGGATAGAGAAGCTGGTAGTTCCAACAGTTTTAAAGTCATATCATAGCATCAAACACACCTATCTTTACTCCTGATATTTCCTCACAAGAATAGTAAATTTCAAGCCTATGTCTGCTTTGCCACATTCACATATTTGATCAGTGTTAAAAAAAAAAGATATTTTATACTGTCACCAGAGCAATTTATGGACCAACATCAGGGTGCCATAGATATTCGATATCTATCACTAGATCATGTGTTCACTTGTCTGTACTGATTTCCTGTTTTCTTTCACCTTTTTCGTGTTGTATTTTCATTTTTTGTTTGTTTATTTGAATCCGTATAAGCAACAGGATTAATTAACCCTTTCCCAAACAATAACGACATTTGACGACTTTGTTGCAGACAACTTTAGAAAACATTGTGGTAAAGGAGAAATTGCTTGTAACGAGCATTCTTTCCTTTTCCCACAATGTTTTCTGTCCATCTGCAAACTCTTTCAATTTGGGACAGTTGAAAATGTGTTGTTTGGGACTACAAACACCAGCTTACCAGCAGCGAATTGTGCAACAAATCCCTGTCCAGTGTTACTTTCATCTGACCTGAATTTCATCCATAACCCATTGTAGGCCGTCAGGTTTGCGGGGATGGAGTTCCCACAAAACCTGCCCAATAGAGGCCCACCGAGCTGTCCTTCGTGTAGCTCCACGTAGTCCGAGTTACAATAGTCATCCTCTTCTATGTTAAATACACTGGAATATGTAATGGGGAATCAAACAAAGAGAATAAGGTAATGAAGGTTTACTCGATCGTCATTAGTGAGTGTTAATCTTGTTTACACTCCATTAATCTTAGTCAAAGATATAAAAAAAGATGCCAAATAGCAAGTGCAAAAGCTCTAGGCATTTTTGTTTTCAAAAGTATGTAACACAATTTTGCATTTAAGAACCCCGCCTTTTTTTAATAAATATAAATAGAATGAGTATTTTCTATTTTACCCAACAAATTGAGCAAGATTCAATATATGAATGATTTCGCAGTTTATATCCCTCCTCTCTCAACCCAATTTCGCTTGACAGAAATAGTGTACACACATGCGTCCGTGTGCATGCGCGGTAAACGTTTCTGAAGACCCATGTGACATCGTTATCTAAAAGTACCACCTATTACTCTTACAAAATAAACCTGTTAAAAGGGTCTGCAATACCTGCGATTTAAATGTTCTTTGCTGTAGAGTTATTAGCAGGATATGGAAGCTGTCAATAATCTAGTTCTATGTTTATTCAGAAATTGATATTGTTTTTCTTAAGGTATATAACAATCTATTTTTAAAAGTTAAAAAAAATCTCAATCTCTGAGAGAGTATCTTCAAGGGACTGAAATCACAAACAGACCAACTAAACTGATGGAGTGGAGTTACCTGAAGGACAGATGTACTTTACTTCCAGGTGTCACACTGAACGTCCACACACACTCTGTGTTAACCGGATAGCTGTTTGGGTAGCCAGGACTCATAAAGGAACCTGATGCACCCGTGAAATCAGCACCACAACCTTAAAATAGGTCAAACAGAAATTTGTAATCAGCATCACAACCTTAAAATTAGTCAAATAGAAATTTGTAATCAGCATCACAACCTTAAAATAGGTCAAATAGAAATTTGTAATCAGCCTCACAACCTTTAAATAGGTCAAATAGAAATTTGTAATCAGCGTCACAACCTTTAAATAGGTCAAATAGAAATTTGTAATCAGCATCACAACCTTAAAATAGGTCAAAAAGAAATCTGTAGTCAGCACCACAACCTTAATATAAGTAAAATAGAAATTTATCAGCACCATAAACTTGAAATAGCTCAAACGGAAATTTGTAATCGGTTTCACAAACTTAAAATAGGTCAAAATTGAAATCTGTTATCAGTACCAAAAGCTCAAAAATAGGTCAAATAGATATTCATTTTGGTACCAAATGCTTAATAGGTCAAATAGGAATTGGTAATCAGTACCACAATCTTAAAAATAGGTCAAAACATTATTTGTTATTAGTACCAAAAGCACAGAAATAGGTCAAATAGAAATTTGTAATCAGTACTACAAGCTTAAAAATAGGTCAAATAGAAATCTGTAATCAGTACCACAAGCTTAAAAATAGGTCAAATAGAAATCTGTTATCAGTACCACAAGCTTAAAGATAGGTCAAATAGAAATCTGTAATCAGTACCACAAGCTTAAAAATAGGTCAAATAGAAATTTGTAATCAGTACCACAAGCTTAAAAATAGGTCAAATAGAAATCTGTAATCAGTACCACAAGCTTAAAAATAGGTCAAATAAAAATCTGTTATCAGTACCACAAGCTTAAAAATAGGTCAAATAGAAAATTTGTAATCAGTACCACAAGCTTTAAAAAAGGTTAAATAGAAATTTGTAATCAGTACCACAAGCTTAAAAATAGGTCAAATAGAAATCTGTAATCAGTACCACAAGCTTAAAAATAGGTCAAATAGAAATCTGTAATCAGTACCACAAGCTTAAAAATAGGTCAAATAGAAATCAGTAATCAGTACCACAAGCTTAAAAATAGGTCAAATAGAAATCAGTAATCAGTACCACAAGCTTAAAAATAGGTCAAATAGAAATCTGTAATCAGTACCACAAGCTTAAAAATAGGTCAAATAGAAATCTGTAATCAGTACTTCAAGCTTAAAAATAGGTCAAATAGAAATCTGAAATCAGTACCACAAGCTTAAAAATAGGTCAAATAGAAATCAGTAATCAGTACCACAAGCTTAAAAATAGGTCAAATAGAAATCTGTAATCAGTACCACAAGCTTAACAAGAGGGCCATAATGGCCCTTTATCGCTCACCTGAGTTCTGTTTGAAAAAGAGGTATATTTAAGACAGAGTGGTTGGTATGTTTCAAACTCTTCTAAGTGCTAATTGCATTGAATACTCTAAGCCAATGCTCTAGCTTGTTAACATTTTTTTTATGTGTATTGTATTTGTCTTCTTGAGTTAATGTTCACCAAGACAAAGAGAATTAAGATGAAGGAAATTTAGGTTTGTGAAAGCAGGGACAGTAACAATTGGTTGGGCAAATTAAAATAATAACAATTGGAAAATGTATCTCAAAGTCGTTTATTGGTTTTCAACAGTAAATAAATTTGGAAAATTTTAAGACAGTCAAGCTTATGGTAAATAATCCAATCATTCTGGCCAACTTTCATCAAAATTGGACCATAAATGTGGCCTCTAGAGTGTTCACAAGCTTTTCAAATTATTTGACCTAGTGACCTAGTTTTTGACCCCACATGACCCACTTTCAAAATGGCCAAGATTTCATTTTGGCAATCCTTCTGACCAACTTTCATCAAAATTGGACCATAAATATAGCTGCTAGAGTGTTCACAAGGTTTTTCAAATATTTGACCTAGTGACCTAGTTTTTGACCTCACATGACCCGGTTTCAAACTTGGCCAAGATTTCAATTGAGACAATCATTCTGACCAACTTTCATCAAATTTGGACCATAAATGTGGCCTCTAGAGTGTTCACAAGCTTTTTAAATTATTTGACCTAGTGACCTAGTTTTTTACCCCACATGACCGAGTCTTGAACTTGGCCAAGATTTCATTGAGACAATCATTCTGACCAACTTTGATAAAAATTGGACCATAATTGTGGTCTCTAGAGTGTTCACAAGCTTTTTAAATTATATGACCTAGTGACCTAGTTATTGACCCCACATGACCCAGTTTCAAACTTGGCCAACATTTTTATTGAGACAATCATTCTGACCAACTTTCATCAAAATTGGACCATAAATGTGGCCTCTAGAGTGTTCACAAGCTTTTTAAATTATTTGACCTAGTGACCTAGTTTTTGACCCCGTGAACCAGTTTCAAACTTGGCCAAGATTTCATTAAGACCATCATTCTGATGAACTTTCATCAAAATTCGAACATAAATGTGGCCTCTAGAGTGTTCACAAACTTTTTAAATTATTTGACCTAGTGACCTAGTTTTTGACCCCACTGACCCAGTTTCGAACTTGGCCAAGATTTTATTGAGACAATCATTCTGACCAATTTTGATAAAAATTGGACTATAATTGTGGTCTCTAGAGTGTTCACAAACTTTTTAAATTATTTGACCTAGTGACCTAGTTATTGACCCCACATGACCCAGTTTCGAACTTGGCCAAGATTTTATTGAGACAATCATTCTGACCAACTTTCATCAAAATTGGACCATAAATGTGGCCTCTAGAGTGTTCACAAACTTCTTAAATTATTTGACCTAGTGACCTAGTTTTTGACCCCAAATGACCCAGTTTCGAACTTGGCCAAGATTTTATTGAGACAATCATTCTGACCAACTTTCATCAAAATTGGACCAAAAATGTGGCCTCTAGAGTGTTCACAATTTTTTTAAATTATTTGACCTAGTGACCTAGTTTTTGACCCCACATGACCCAGTTTCGAACTTGGCCAAGATTTTATTGAGACAATCATTCTGACCAATTTTGATAAAAATTGGATCATAAATGTAGCCTCTAGAGTGTTCACAAGCAATTGTTGACACATGCACGGACGCACGGACGCACGGACGACGGACATCTCGGTATCACAAAAGCTCACCTTGAGCACTACGTGCTCAGGTGAGCTAAAAATAGGTCAAATAGAAATCTGTAATCTGTACCACAAGCTTAAAAATAGGTAAAATAGAAATCTGTTATCAGCATCACAACCTTGAAAATAGGTCAAATAGAAATTTATGTTAGTACCAAAAGCTTAAAAATAGGTATATTAGAAATTTGTTATCAGTACCTTATGCTCAGAAATAGGTCAATTGAAAATCTATTTTGGTACCAAAAGCTTAAAAATAGGTAAAAAAAGATTTGTAATCAGCACCACATCCTTAAAAAAAGGTTAAATAGAAATCGTTTATCAATAAGGAAAACTGAAAATAGGTGAAATAAAAATTGTAATCAGTATTAAAAGCTTGAAAATAGGTCAACAAGAGAATTTTTATCTGTATAACAAGCTTAAAAATAGGTCAACTAAAAATTATCTTACTTGAACTGTATAATCAGCTTACTTGAACTATATGATAAACTGACTTCAACTGTAGGATCAATCAACTTAAACTGTATGATCGACTTACTTGAACTTGATTTAGAATATGTCGCCCTAAATCCTGCCCCTTGAACTGAGCTGTCAGACACAAACTGCACAAACATGGCAGACCCCTGACTGGTAATGGCTGCTGGTATTGTAGTGCCGCAGTACCTCCCCAACACAGGGGCGTTTTCATCATTACCATCATACACAATCACATAGTCATAATCACATGTCCCATGCTCTTCTAAATGGAGATAGGTAAAGGTCAAGGTAATTCTGTCAACTGGAAAAAAATAAATAAAATATGTCAATTGTATTTGCAATATATAATACAAAAACATCTGCACATTACAAAACGATAAAATAGATTTCAGATGGTTGCAATGTTACAATATAACATTAGGTCAGTTATTAGTAACAGCAATATCAAGTTATGCTGTGGTAAAAACCATTTGTCTCAAAAACTTCAAGTTATGAATATATCTAACCAAATACGGCTTTTTCTCATTAGATTGGGAAGAGGCCTGCCTGCTCTTATTGAGAATACTGAATATCCAATTCTAACAATTTGCTTTCTTGTCATATTTAGCAGAAACCATTGTGACAAAAGCATAAGTAGCTCATAATGACAACCAACACCAAAAACAATACTAAGATTTTATTTTCATATTTGGCAGAAACCTTTTGTGACAAAGGTGTAAATAGCTCATGATGAACAGTTTATGGTGTCGTCAGAGTAATTTCAAAAGACTTCTGCAGCAGACGCATAAAAGTCACCTATAAAGCCATTACCAGACACCAAATTTTAGACTGTCCCAAATTGAAAGAGTTGGCAGACAACATTTCAAAATGTGATAAAATTGAAAAATAATCGTCTGATAAGGCAGAAAATATTGTGGAAAAAGGAAAAGAAGCAAAATTTACTTTTTCCACAGTGTTTTTAGAGTCGTCTGCAACAAATTGGTCAAATGTCATTATTATTTGGCAATGAGATAAGGAGTGAATGGTTGAACTATTTCTTTATCAGCCCTTACAATTTCGGCCAGCCTGTATCAGCCAGGAACAGTTTGATTGGCGTGGGTAACTTCCTGGGAAGTTTGGTGAAGTCAGTTCTCCATCTGTGTCAGCGTTCAGAGTCCCTCCACAACCTGTAAAGATAAAACATTGAACAATAATCGACAGTGGTGCAGTGGTAGAGCATCAGCCTCTTGTACCTAGGGTCCCAAGTTTGATTCTTGTTATGCGAGGGGAAACATTGCCTTGACTAACCCACAATTCAGGGCGAGGACTGATTAAGTATCCAGGAAGAAGTCATTGAGAATGAATCTACTAGCTTGCATCATAATCAATGTAAAATGAATAAGTTTAAACAAAGCAGTTCCAAGATCTTATATGTCTGCAGCAGACAATCTTTCAAAGTCAATCTTTTTCAAAAGAATTTCTATCACACTATAAGATGAATGAATGTAAACTAAGAGAACTATTGAAAAATTGCAGTCGACGGACACTCATGTCAAAAGAAGTCTGTTTTCAACTTCGATTTCTCTGCCGAGTGTTAGACGCAACACAGTCATAAAGTATGAGTTATCATATACCACCATAACCAAAATGTTGATGGTCAAATCATGTGGGTTACAGAAAGTGGCTATCATTGGCAAAAGTAGGTGAAAAAAGCAAAAATACCTGGGCACGGCCATCTTGTTCAGACATAACACTGTAAACATTGGTCATGTGATTGCAGATAACAATCTGATTACAGATCAAATCATTACTTCCATATCATTTACATATGGCATATATACATCACAGATCATATGGTTCTCCATTACCTGTGACAAAATCTGCCTTAAATCCACGTCCACTCTGTGAGCTGTCAGTTCTCATGCGAACATACATCATGTTGGAATGGGATTGGAGTATGGACGGGGATGGAATAGAGGTACCACACGCTTTGATCAACTCCGGGTAAGTGGCATCCGACCCATCATATACCTGAAACATACATATCCATAACCTAGTGGTTAAAGCTTACGCCTTGGGACAGGAAGGTTGAAGGTTTGAGCCACACAGGAGGCATTTGTCTGGAAATTGTTTGTCATGAGACTTGTTCAAAAATGGCCGGTATATGACCTAGGAGCTAGTTTAATCAATGGTTTTACTTTTATCTGTTTGGCGCCTGGCAGAGTGATACAAGTTTGGAGGTACTTAGTATAATCAATGAAAAGTGTCTCATAAGCCAAACTCATAAGCCCCTTTCATGAGGGGTGACTTTATAATAAACAAAACCTTTACATTTAACATACAACATGTATATTTACATAGATTTGGTAAAATACAACACTACATTTAACAGAGCATATCATATAAACAGGATTTTCAATACAAAAAAATAACATACTTTAAATGAACTCTTTTACATGATTTTCATGCGGTGAAATTGTATTTCAATTTTGATTGATAAAAGACTGCGCATATAGATAAATTGTTGCTTATTGATAATTATTGATAAGTTGGAGCTTGAAAACTAAGCCAGAGCTGTCTGTGGGGCTCGAACCTGGAACTCCAGAGTTTTAAGTCTGCCACCTTAACTAAATCTGTGAACACAATTAGCTTTACCCATTACCAAACAATAACGATGTTTGACCAGTTTGTTGCAGATGACTCTTGACAACATGGTGGGAAAAGGAGAAATTGCTCTTAACAATCAATTTCTCCTTTTCCCACAATGTTTCCTTCCCTATCAGAAGATTATTTATCAATTTCATCACATTTTGAAATGTCGTCTGCAAACTCTTTCAACTTGGGACAGTCGAAAATTTGGCGTTTGGTAAAGGGTTAAAGACTACCTACAGCTACATAATCAAATCGACAGTCACTTGAGCCCTCCACATCAAAGTCTGTAAAGGTCAACATGACGGTATGCAGCTCTTGGACTGTAATCAACCACTCGCAATCAGTGTTGTGTGGATATTCGTTCGGGTAATTCTTTGACAATATGGTCCCGCTCTGAGTTGTTATGTTTCCTCCACAACCTATTAATATAAATCAAATCAGATTGAGTGTCAAATGTCTTTAAAATAGAAGATTTCTCCATAGTTTGATGCTATTTTGGTGAGCTTTATCGACAGTGTCCAGGTTTAAAACTTTTAAAGTTTTAGTTTGTGTATATTACAAACTAAATTTATTCTATTCTATCAAAAGAATTTCTTTTCCCTTTGAAAATAAAGACATCTAGTTTTTGTACCTCATATCAAGTTTACAAACCTTTTTAAGACACATAAACTTTTTAAGACACATAAAAAAGAATTATTTTTCCCTATAGATTTTTTTTATTATTACATACTTATTTGGATAGCCCTAAAACTCTATCAAAAGAACTATTTTTCCCTTTACAATACATCTTGTTTACATACCTCCTTCGATAGCTTTGTAAGACGCTGTAAAACCGTTTCCAGCCACTGAGTTGTCACTTTTAAATCGTACAAACATTTCGTTTCCAGTTGAGGATAGAATCTGTGGTGTTGTGTATGTTTTGCACAGCTGGCTCAGTCTTGGCGCACTGTCATCTGGACCACCATATATCTGAATTTAAATGAACAACATAGTTTGATAGGAGAGGAATTATTCCCCTTTTTCCTTTTTTAGTTTCCCCAGAAAGTCTGTTGCTGTTTGTCAAGACAATGATAATGAGAATAAATAAATAGGATTTAGGATAAGATTATGAACAGATTCAAAAGCAATCTCTGAAAAAGTCGGTTCGAGCACTTTAACCCTTTCCAAAACGCCAACTTTTCAAACATTCCAAATTAAATTAGTTTTCAGACGACATTTCAAACGGTATAAAATTGGAAAAAAATCTTCAGATAGGGAAGAAAATATCATGGTAAAAGGAAAAATTGCTCATCATGAGCAATTTTTCCTTTTTCGACAATGTTTTCAAGAGGCGTCTGCAACAAACTGGTCAAATGTCGTCATTGTTTGGTAAAGGGTTAAGGGTTAAACAAATACAAATGTCTGCTTAAAAGTAAACAATGTCGCAAATAGGTGAAAAAACTTCAAAGTTCACAACTAGGTAGAATGGAAACTAAACCTACCTCTAGAACATCATATAAACAAGAGTCATCAGATCCCACGTCGAAGGATGCAATGGTCAATTCGACAGCCTGGCCTGTTTCCACAATGATCTTCCACTCACACTGTCGCCTGTGTGGGTACGGGTTTGGATAGTTGGGACTCGTAAACGTTCCAGTTGGCGTCTGAAAGAACCCCCCACATCCTGTGGCGAATAGGAAATGTAAAACCTTTAGAATGCTGGGTAGTTTTTTCAAAAATAGATTTTTGTGTTGTCTGCGATTCAAGACCTTAAATATCTGCTTAATTTTGATGAAAAAAGATACTCAGAGAAGCTAACAGGTTAGATCACAGGCCAATGCCAATTTACTTGGCAGCTGGCCTTGATCTGAAGTGTTTGCAATAAGCATGAAGTCGGTTCCAGCACTATAAAGGTTTAAGAGCTAAATCTCTGACCTATTACCTATAAACAGACTATCTCAATTGAATCTTAAACATTCTAAGATAAAATGTTTTCTATGGATAAAATGATTTTAATTACTTACCATAAATTTGTGACAGATATTCACTTTAAATGGTAAGTAAATATATTATCTCTCTTTTATTTTTTGTTAAATGCCTTTTTAATAGAGCTGAGAGTTTGTCCCTTTAAATGGTAGGCCAAATAAGTTATTTCTTTTGTTTTTTGTCTTTTCCCTATAAATGGGATGCCAAATAAGTTGCTTTTTTTTTTCTTTAAATAACAGCTTATACTGGAGCTCTCCGATTGACTGGTGTCTGTATACAGCTATTTTTGTATAGCCACAATCATACCTTCTTTTACTATTGGTGCTTTAACCCTTTCCCAAACAACACATTTTCAACTGTCCCAAATTGAAAGAGTTTGCAGACAACATTTCAAAATGTAATGAAATTGAAATATAATCTTCTGATAGGGCAGAATTGTGGGAAAAAGAGAAATTGCTCTTAGCGAGCAATTTCTCCTTTTCCCACATAGTTTTCCAAAGTCTGCAACAAAGTGATTAAATGTCGTTATTGTTTGGTAATGGGTTAAAGTAAGATTGACTGTATCATATATATCATTATGAGACAAAAGAATTAACAGAAGTGTCTAGTCTTCTGCAGCAAAATGCACCAAAGCGAGGCTCTATGGTGTAAGGGGTTTAGTACTAACCGTTAGTAATATACTCCAATCTGAAACCATAGTACGCAAAGGAGTTGTCGGTCTCGAAGTGAATCCAGACATGGTCGGAGGTTGAGGTTATTGGACCAGGCAGATCATTCCCGCAGTACTTGCCAATCTCCGTGGCATTCTCATTTCCTCCATCGCGAATCTGTTTGAGAGATGATCATTTAACCCTTTATCAAACGCCAAATTCTAGACCAAAAGAGTTTGCAGACACCATTTCAAAATGTGATGAAATTAGAAAATAGTCTTCTGATAGGGTAGAAAACATTGTGGGAAAAGGAGAAATTGCATGTTCAGAGCAATTACTCCTATTCCCACAACATTTTCCAGAGCCGTCTGCATACGAGCAATCTTTCCTTTTCCCATAATGTTTTCTGCCCTGTCAAAAGATTATTCTCAATCTCATCATATTTTAAATTGTCGTCTGCAAACTCATTCAATTTGAGACAGTCAAAAATTTGGGGTTTGGTAAAAGGCTATTGAAAACAGTAAATATCACTAATTGGCAATTAGGAATTACCTGTAGGAATTCACCCTGACAGCGCCAATAAGATTGTTGCATCCTGAAGTGGGAGAAGGCAATGTTGACTGTGTTCCCCATGGCAACTGCGATTATCCAGGTACAGTTACTGTTGTGCGGATAGATATTAGGAAAGTTTGGACTCTCGATGACACCACTATAATCTGTTAGGGTAAGCTGGCATACTGCAAACAAATACAACGAATAAAATAAATTAGAATAGAATAGAATTTTATTTTATAGACAAAGTCCTCTGGCCATTAATACAATACAGTCAAACTTGTGTTAAGAGGCCAGTCCATGGGACAGAGTAAATTGGCTGTTTATGACAGGTTGGCTGCTTAACACAAATTGATGTACACTATAAATCTAACAATTGGACTTTCTGTAGTGGTTGTTTAAGGCAGGTTGGCTGCTTAAAGGGGTGGTTGCTTAACACAAGTTAGACTGTATGTATATATTGAACTACAATATGTCCATGAGTTATATGTCTGAAATATACAGAATGTATGAAATCTATTTATTAACCCATTACCAAACAATAAAGTCATTTTACTAGTTTGTTGCATTGTGTTTTGTGTTTCTTATGTAAGGGATAAAAATAGGATAAATAAATTGTATGGTACTTTTCCAAATAATGTAAATACATGTACACTGTACATTTTTTTTCTAATTTTGATAAACCTAACAGGTATCTTTGGTGTGTTCATTTTGTCTGTTCATTGTTCTTTTTTTGTTTTTTGGAATTTTTATATCATATCAATAATGTGTTGAAACTTATTTATTCAACAATAATTGTAAAACAAGTTCGTACAAATTACATAAATCATTCTTGAGTCTGCTTCCTGGATCATAATGAGTACTTGCCATGAATGCGGATTAACGAAAGGTCGCAAGGCAGATCCATCAATAATATGTAAGTTATATAACAATGCCCGAAAGGTCGCAAGGTAGATCCATCAATAAGCTGTAAGTTATATTACAATGGTCGCAAGGCAGATCCATCAATAATATGTAAGTTATATTACAATGGTCGCAAGGCAGATCCATCAATAATATGTAAGTTATATAACAATGCCCGAAAGGTCGCAAGGTAGATCCATCAATAATATGTAAGTTATATTACAATGGTCGCAAGGCAGATCCATCAATAATATGTAAGTTATATAACAATGCCTGAAAGGTCGCAAGGTAGATCCATCAATAATATGTAAGTTATATTACAATGGTCGCAAGGCAGATCCATCAATAATATGTAAGTTATATTAAAATGGTCGCAAGGCAGATCCATCAATAATATGTAAGTTATATAACAATGCCCGAAAGGTCGCAAGGCAGATCCATCAATAATATGTAAGTTATATTACAATGGTCGCAAGGCAGATCCATCAATAATATGTAAGTTATATAACAATGCCCGAAAGGTCGCAAGGTAGATCCATCAATAATATGTAAGTTATATTACAATGGTCGCAAGGCAGATCCATCAATAATATGTAAGTTATATTACAATGGTCGCAAGGCAGATCCATCAATAATATGTAAGTTATATAACAATGCCCGAAAGGTCGCAAGGTAGATCCATCAATAATATGTAAGTTATATTACAATGGTCGCAAGGCAGATCCATCAATAATATGTAAGTTATATTACAATGGTCGCAAGGCAGATCCATCAATAATATGTAAGTTATATAACAATGCCCGAAAGGTCGCAAGGTAGATCCATCAATAATATGTAAGTTATATTACAATGCCTAGCTTATCATTAATGCATACAACCACATTAATTAACTGTTCTTAACCATTATAGCGCTCGAACCGACTTCATGCTTATGCAAACAGGTAAGATCCAGGCCAGCCGCCAAGTAAATTGGCAGCTAGCCTGTGATCTAACCTGTTTGCTACTCTGAGTACCTTTCTTTATCAAAATTAAGCAAATATTTAAGGTTTTGGAAAACAGATGACACAAAAATCTATTGTAATTAAATGCTAACATGACTTGAACCCACAGAGAGAGGGACCATGTGGTCCCAAGTTCAGTACTCTTACCACTAAGCCATGAAGGCCAATATGCTTGTGGTCGCAAAGTTATTATTTTATGTCAAAACATGGATACACAAGGTTTAGTATCAAGTGTGACTGACAAATCAAGCCCATTGAAAGTACTTACTTGTGTCGTACAATGCATGGAAACCTCTCCCAGCAACAGAGTAGTCTGTTCTATACTTCGCCCAGATTACATTACCACTAGATGTTACTGGGTCTGGAATGGACGTGCCACAAAACCTGCCGAGTAGACCACCATTTGGGCCAGTGTTTCGCACCTTGTCATAAACAAAAAGTTGATAATCAACCATTAACTTCATGTAATGTATAAATACTTTAATGCTAGGTTTCTGGTGTGGCAAAATCAATTGCCCATATTACACAACCTGTCTAAAAGCTTAAACAGACAAGTGAATTTTTACTTAAGTTTATTATATGACCATTAAACAGACAAGTGAATTTTTACTTAAGTTTATTATATGACCATTAAACAGACAAGTGCAAGAAGAGATTTGGCATTTATGGACAAGTAAATCCAAACCAGATTTTGCCATCCCTGTTTGACCTATACCAGAAGACTTAAGGAACATTTGTAAGGGAAAAGGATGTTTAGTTAAAAAAAAATTAAAGCATATTTTGCAAATGTAGTTTTGTAGTCTGTTTAAAGCCATACTAGCTAAGCTCTAATTTACACTTAAATTGTCAACTGTAACAAATTGAAAGAGCTTGCAGACGACATTTCAAAATGTGATGAAACTGAAAAATAATCTTCTGATAGGTCAGAAACATTGTGGGAAAAAGGAGAAATTGCTCGTTAAGAGCAATTTCTCCTTTACCCACAATGTTTTGCAGGGTCGTCTGCAACAAACTAGTCAAATGTCGTTATTGTTTGGTAATGGGTTAATAGTATACTTTACCTCTAGGTAGTCATAACTACATCTGGAATTAGCCTCAACGTCCATATCCATGATGGTCAGATAAATTTTACTCCCTTTTGCTACCGTTATTGTCCAGAAACATTCGGCGTTATGTCCATATGGCATTGGATAGTTAGGAGAAACAAAACCTCCCGTAGCCGTGGTTAAGTCCGCCCCACAGCCTGTTGCAGTGGTTTCATAGAACAGCCTAAAACCCTGGGAAGAGATGGAGTTGTCGGTCACGAACCTTATGAACATTCTGTTGCTATGGGAAACGATGATCCTGTCAATGGTTGTTCCACAGTATTTACCCGCCAATGGGGCTGAAGGAAATCCACCATTTCTGTTAAACAAAAGAAATTAGGACACTGAACTTTATTCTATTGAAATCATAAACATCTCATGATATGAGTTCTGCATGTCATGAATAACTTTATTCCTGATTGTCTATTTTTCTAATCCTTTCTTTGTTCAAAGTATATTGCATAAGTGGACATTAAAACCAATAAAAAGATCATAAGGGAAAATAATAAGACAAATTTATAACACATTAATGAATATTGGAATATGAATCCTAAACAAAGTAAAGATTAAAAACAAAAGATAATGTTAATATAAGTAAAATTCCTTTCAGCAAAAAAACTGGGATTTCTCAGTAAATTTTGATAAAAAATTCCATACCACAGGATAATGAGATATCACATTTAAGTGCAATATAGATTTCTTGCCGGAACTACTTTTTATACACAGATAGGACTTTGAATACCTTATCAAAACATTAATTCCTGATATTTATGATCACATTTTGTTCAATTAATTGATTAAAACACATCAAAACCTTTTTAGACAAATGTTTAACCCTTTACTAAACAGCAAGTTTTCGACTGTCCCAATTTGAAAGAGTTTGCAGACGACATTTCAAAACATGATGAAATTGAAAAATAATCTTCTGGTAGGGCAGAAAACATTGTGGGAAAAGGAGAAATTGCTCATCATGAGCATTTTCTCCTTTTTCCACAGTGTTTTCAAAGTCGTCTGCAACAAACACATCAAATGTCGTTATTGTTTGGGAAAGGGTTAATCACTAATCCAGTATTTACAGCTTTTCTTTACATCGTACCACGTCGCAGGAAATCCAGCGTAGCACATATAACTCACAATGTCTTCACCCATCTTCAACTGGTTGTATATTCAAATCTGATATAAATCCACATAAAGATAATATAATAAACAGATTAATTAACTGGATCTTTATGAAATCATTGTAATCCAGTTAATTAATCTCTATTTACCGTATCTCCAGGTAGTCAAACTGGCAGCGTGAAGAATCATATTCAAGGTTAAAATCCGTAATGTTGAGCATAATTTGGTTCCCTTCTGCAGCAGTTATGGTCCATGTGCATTCTCTTCGATGCGGGTACTGATTTGGAAAGTTCGGACTG
This sequence comes from Cerastoderma edule, assembly GCA_947846245.1. Classification (NCBI taxonomy): domain Eukaryota; kingdom Metazoa; phylum Mollusca; class Bivalvia; order Cardiida; family Cardiidae; genus Cerastoderma; species Cerastoderma edule. The sequence goes on from OX401409.1 coordinate 37,432,952, forward strand.
GTAATGACCCCTGATGGTTCAACAAGGTCCCGGCCACACACTGTTACATGATAAATAGAAGATAATAGGCTCTTAACCCTTTACCAAATGCCAAAATTTCGATTGTCCTTAATTGATAGGGTTTGCAGACTACATTTCAAAAGGTGATGAAATTGGAATATAATCTTCTGATAGGGTAGAAAACATTATGGGAAAAGGAGGAATTGCTCAGGAAGAGCGTTTTCTCCATTTCCCACAATGTTTTCCAGAGAGGTCTGCAACAAACTGGTCAAATGTCGTTATTGTTTGGTAATGGGTTTAAGACGTATCTAGGAGTAGTCACCGTGGCCTAGTGGTTCAAGCATCTGCTTCGGGACAAGGAAGTTAGGCGATTGTTCAGAAAGTGTCTCTTGTGGGACGTTTTCCAAAATGGCTGGTTAGTGAGCCGCAAGCTAGTTGAATAAATGGTTTCTGACTTATATCCACTTGGCCTCTGGCATAGTGAGAGAAGCTAGGTGGTACTTGGTATAACTAGTGAAAAGTGTCTCATAAGCCAAACTGGCTGGTCCTTTCACTAGGGGTGACACTAAAGTAAACTGAACCTTTATCTTTACCTTCTGTTCAACAATTCCACAATGGTCTACCTTGAAACCAAGTATAGTATTAACAAATCCATAGAATGAAAACACTATAATAAATGAATTATTGAATTAAAAGTGAAGTTATTTTAATACACAAAAAGAAACCTACTCTTTGTATGCATATTACTCTTTTTTTAATGAATTATGAATAAGATTACAAATGTGGTTGTTAGCAAAACTTTAAATGTTTAAATCTGTATAAGGTGTCCGCCTGGTGTCGAAGCACTGCAGGGTCGTTTTAACCTAAAAAGTAAGTTCTGTGAAATATTGAAAGCCCCACTGCCAAAGTGTTTCCACAGGAAAATGTTACATTGAGAGTATAAACATTAATACTAAGTGTTTGTTTTTCATATTTTCAATGTGTTTTGTTTGTTTTGTCTCCTATTGCATGCTTTCGATGTGTTTCGTTTGTTTTGTCTCCTATTGCATGTTTTCAATGTGTTTTGTTTGTTTTGTCTCCTATTGCATGCTTTCGATGTGTTTCGTTTGTTTTGTCTCCTAATGCATTATTTCAATGTGTTTTGCTTGTTTTGTCTCCTATTGCATGTTTTCAATGTGTTTTGTTTGTTTTGTCTCCTATTGCATGATTTTGATGTGTTTTGTTTGTTTTGTCTCCTATTGCATGTTTGCAATGTGTTTTGTTTGTTAAGTCCCCTATTGCATGTTTTAAATGTGTTTTGTTTGTTTTGTCTCCTATTGCATGTTTTCAATGTGTTTTGTTTGTTTTGTCTCCTATTTCATGTTTTCAATGTGTTTTGTTTGGTTTTGTCTCCTATTTCATGTTTTCAATGTGTTTTTTTTGTTTTGTCTCCTATTGCATGTTTTCAATGTGTTTTGTTTGTTTTGTCTCCTATTGCATGTTTTCAATGTGTTTTGTCTCCTATTTCATGTTTTCAATGTGTTTTGTTTGTTTTTGTCTCTCATACTGCATGTTTTTAATGTGCTTTGTTTTGTCTCCTATTGCATGTTTTCAATGTGTTTTGTTTGTTTTGTCTCCTATTGCATGTTTTCAATGTGTTTTGTTTGGTTTTGTCTCCTTTTGCTTGTTTTAATGTGTTTTGTTTGGTTTTGTCTCTCCTACTGCATGTTTTCAATGTGCTTTGTTAGTTTTGTCTCCTATTGCATGTTTTCAATGTGTTTTGTTTGTTTTGTCTCCTATTGCATGTTTTCAATGTGTTTTGTTTGGTTTTTACCAGATCACATCTCCATGGGATTTGAATTTTTCAATTCAATTCAATTCAATTTCCTTTATTTTACTCAGTTCCTTTAACAGAAAACAATAGGTGATTTAATATAACAAGGCAGTATAAACAATTTTTGTCAGTTAGGTTTCAAGATGTCCCAACCCCAGCTTGCTTCAGATTGGTATTTTGACATTTTGGAAGCTAAACGTCCATGTAGGCATGACTTCACATGCACATAGACACAAGGCATGGCGAAGATGGAAGGAAATTACACAGTGCCAACTCCATTACAGAATGTTTAACCCTTTGCCAATTGCCAAATTTTCGACTGGCCCAAATTGAAAGAGTTTGCAGACAACATTTCAATATGTGCTGAATTTGCAAAGAAATCTTCTCAAAGTGAAGAAAACATTGTGGGAAAAAGAGAAATTGCTCATTAAGAGCAATTTTTCCTTTTCCCACAATGTTTTCAAGAGTCGTCTGTAACAAAGTGGTCAAATGTCGTTATTGTTTGGTAATAGGTTAAAGGAACAATTCTCACCTGTTGAAGCATTGAGAGCCACATAAGATGCGCGGAATCCCTCATAGGCTAAACTTGAGTCTGTCTGCATGACAATTGTCATAACATTGTTGGTGGTTGTTGTAACGGGAGGGTACGTGGTGCCGCAATACCTAAAGATGATTTGCATATGTGTACATGAATAAAACATATGACCAAAAAATCGCTTATGATAGTTTAAACTTATTTGTTTCACATCTTTTGTGAAACATGTTCTTACAACTTAGATTAAACACTCTAAATTCTGCTTCATGGATACATAACCAGTACTCGTGAATTTGGACTAAAGAAAGTTCCCGAGGTGGATTCCGCTACTCACAGAATTTGAACCCTTGACCTTTGCGTCCCACAGCCGTCGTTCTACCCTCGGGTACTGTTTTACTTAACATTTTAAGTGAAAATTTGAAACAACAGTCCATCTTCAGGGATTTCCTTAAGAGGCAGCTGCAGGCAGATTTGACTGCCTCAAATCCTTTTCAGGTCGGCTCAAATTTGCCAGATGGTGAAAAAACATACATGAAAAGAGGTAAGTTCACTTTCAGCCCTCTGGCCCCAGACAATTTAGCCTCCTAAACAGTTCTTCTGGCCTTCTACTTCGATCCTTAAGAAAAAACCCTGCATTTTAAATCGTTATTGTCTGAGCAATATTGCAATGTAACAAATCACTGAAATCATTAATACTGACAGCCATGTAACTATATATTTCCTTGATCATGTGTTTTGAATCAGACATGGTTAATGCATTTGCTCACAGTGACAAAAGATAACCAAACAAATGGCATAAAAGATTCGATAAAAGTTGAGGTCATTGTTACAAAAGGAGAAATAGCTCATCATGAGCAAGGTCTCATTTTGATACAATGACTTCAATGTCGTCTGCTTCATATGTTGTCTACTTCATATGTCGTCTGCTTCATATGCTGTCTATTTCAAAGGAGTAGGGTCAAGAGCAAAAATATATTAATGATAATAGATTGGAATTAAATAATTAACCCTTTCCCAAACAATAACGACATTTCACCACTTTGTTGCAGACAACTTTAGAAAACGTTGTGGGAAAAGGAGAAAATCCCCGTAACAAGCAATTTTTCCTTTTCCCACAATGTTTTCTGCCAGAAGATTATTTCCCAATTTCATCACATTTTCAAATGTCGTCTGCAAACTCTTTCAATTCCGGAGAGTCGAAAATTTGTTGTTTGGGAAAGGGTTAATGGATGACTCTAAATTATGCAAATCACAATCTGCTTGACCAAGTACAATTCTTTATTCATTTATATATTCTTCTTCCAGAACTGTGTGTGCAGTATATGCATCTTATGATACAGTCTCTTTATATAACTCATAAAGGATTCTTACATAATAAAGAAATCTTAATATGAAGTATTTGTGTTATGTATTGTTGGCTTTAAATGTGTCTGCATTAAGTAATTTGTTTTTCCGACAACAGAAAGTGTACATTCGATGTTTAGAGATTTTAATCAAGAACGATATATATAGATTTGTCATGAATCATAAGATTTCAATCATTTCTATCTTGAAGCATTAGTATGTTTGCTAGTAAATTGTAATGACAAGAAACTTTGAAAGTTTATGTCTGAAGTAAGTACTCATAATCATATAAAACACCTACTTTCCTATGAGACTGGACGGCAGAGCACTGGAGTTATCATAGAGGGACACAGAGTCAAAGTTACAGCTTCTGTGCTGTTCCATGACAAACGAATTGAAGGTCAGACGGATAACAAGGCCTGGATCAACATGGATATACCATGTACAGTTAACACCATGGGGGTATATGTTGTCGGGATGACCAGGGGAGGTGATAAATCCCGTCTCACCAGTTAGTGAGCCTCCGCAACCTGAAAGATTTTGATTTGAATTTATTTGTCAAGTGTTTGGTTGACATTGATGTAACTGTAAAGTTAACACCGTAGGGGTTTATGTTAATGGGGTGACCTAGGAAGGTGATAAAACCTGTCTCCCAAGTTTACAACCTGAAAGATTTAATTTTGAATTTATTTGTCGAGTCCTTGTTTGGCATGGATTTACCAAGTACAGTTAGGAAATCATTATGTCCTTTAACCCTTTCCCAAACAATAACAACATTTAACCACTTTGTTGCAGATGACTTAAGAAATCATTATGGGAAAAGGAGAAATTGCTTGTAATGAGCAATTTATCCTTTACCCACAATTGTTTCTGCCCTATCAGAAGATTATTTTTCAATTTCATCACATTTTGAAATGTCATCTGCAAACTCTTTCAATTTGGGACAGTCAAAAATTCGTTGTTTGGGAAAGGGTTAAGCTTGAAAAGCTATTATAAATATTGTTTCATTAAAATGGTATCACTTGAAAAAGTGACTTTTATATATGGATTATAAAAAGAGGTTTGGTCTATATTCTCATTATTAACTTACTATACTTTCCTATATTTCAGATGTTTTTAGAAACCCCTATGACTAAATGATCAGTTGTGTATAATGAGCAATTTATCTTTCTGTCACATTGTTTAACCCATTCATCAAGAGAATTTTTTAATCATTTTGCTATTAATGATGTCTTCTGTAGCTTTGCATTTGGACCACTGTCACACATTTCCATATGGGGGATTTGTTAACCCATTACCAAACAATAACGACACTTGACCAGTTTTTCGCAGACCACTCAGGAAAACATTGTGGGAAAAGGAGAAATTGCTCGTTAAGAGCTCCTGTCCTGCTCCTTTTTCCCTCAATTTTTTGTGCCCTATCAGAAGATTGTTTTTCAATTACATCACATTTTGAAATGTTGTCTGCAAACTCTTTTAATTTGGGGCAGCCGACAATTTTGCATTTGGTAAAGGTAAAACCTACTTTGTTCTGCTGCTGCATATGCAGCCTCAAATCCATTGTTTTGCACGGAACCGTCAGTCACAAACTTTAAGTACATGAGATTACTGGATGATAGTTGCGGGTTCGGAACCTCAGTCCCACAGTATGAGCCCAGTAACGGAGAGTCAGATGTACCACCATTCCGTATCTAGAACAAGAGAGGCATATTTCCATTGAATGAGAAAAAATTAATATTATGAAAAAATCAGAAATTTCTCTAACATCTGATTAAGATGAGATATGGACAATGGGGAAGGATATAGAGGTACAGAGAAGGAATAGAGGGGTTTACAACCAGTGAGATATAGAGAGAGAAACAGACAAAGAGGCTGACATCTAGAGCTTAACCTGTTAAATCACTCCCTCATATTAATTGTTACAGTTAAGTTTAGACTTATTTATTCAATCTCAATTTTGCATCCTAGTTCATAACCAGTACTTGCGCAAAATGTGAATGGAAATGGATTTATGAAAGGTCGCAAGACAGAACCCCTCGCTACTCATGGGATTCCAACCAACAACCCTTGTGTCTGGAGGCCAATACTCTACTTATGGACCAAAGGCATCCTTTCAAGTTATAAAAGGTTTAATTCAATCTGACCATAGACAACAATAAGAGACCACAGAAAATACCCTTTCTGCAGGTTTAGGGAAGAAATCATTATAAATTATGAGCAACTTCCTCCATTTGTGGCAATAGTTTTTGACATTATCTACCAAATGGGAAAAACATGAACAGGAGGTTTTACACGTGAAAGAGACAGGGCAGACAGATGTACAAGAAGAGACACTTACTTCTAGATAATCATGGGGGCACTTACTTCTAGATAATCATAGGGATACTAACTTCAAGATAATCATGGGGAACTTACTTCAAGATAATCATGGGGCACTTACTTCTAGATAATCATGGGGCACTTATTTCTAGATAATCATGGGGCTCTACAGATAATCATGGGGCACTATCTTCAAGATAATCATGGGGTACTTACTTCAAGATAATCATGGGGCACTTACTTCTAGATAATCATTGGGCACTTACTTCTAGATAATAATTAGGGACTATCTTCAAGATAATCATTGGGTACTTACTTCTAGATAATCATGGGGGCACTTACCTTTTGATAATCATTGGGCACTAACTTCTAAATAATCAAAGGGCCACTTACTTCTAGATAATCATGTGGCACTACCTTCAAGATAATCAGTGGGCACTAACTTCTAGATAATCAGTGGGCACTAAATTCTAGATAATCATTGGGCACTTACTTCTAGATAATCAGTGGGCACTTATTTCTAGATAATCATGGGGCTCTACAGATAATCATGGGGCACTATCTTCAAGATAATCATGGGGTACTTACTTCAAGATAATCATGGGGCACTTACTTCTAGATAATCATTGGGCACTTACTTCTAGATAATCATTGGGCACTTACTTCTAGATAATAATTAGGGACTATCTTCAAGATAATCATTGGGTACTTACTTCTAGATAATCATGGGGGCACTTACTTTTTGATAATCATTGGGCACTAACTTCTAAATAATCAAAGGGCCACTTACTTCTAGATAATCAGTGGGCACTTACTTCAAGATAATCATTGGGCACTAACTTCTAGATAATCAGTGGGCACTAAATTCTAGATAATCATTGGGCACTAACTTCTAGATAATCATTGGGCACTTACTTCAAGATAATCATTGGGCACTAACTTCTAGATAATCAGTGGGCACTAAATTCTAGATAATCATTGGGCACTTACTTCTAGATAATCAGTGGGCACTAACTTCTAGATAATCAGTGGGCACTTACTTCAAGATAATCAGTGGGCACTAACTTCTAGATAATCAGTGGGCACTAAATTCTAGATAATCATTGGGCACTTACTTCTAGATAATCATGGGCCACTATCTTCAAGATAATCATTGGGCACTTACTTCTAGATAATCATTGGGCACTAACTTCTAGATAATCATTGGGCACTTACTTCTAGATAATCATTGGGCACTTACTTCTAGATAATCATTGGGCACTAACTTCTAGATAATCAGTGGGCACTTACTTCTAGATAATCAGTGGGCACTAACTTCTAGATAATCAAAGGGGTACTTACTTCAAGATAAACATGGTGCACTAACTTCTAGATAATCAAAGGGGTACTTACTTCAAGATAAACATGGTGCACTAACTTCTAGATAATCATAGGGGTACTTACTTCAAGATAATCATGGGTAACTAACTTCTAGATAATCAAAGGGGTACTTACTTCAATATAAACATGGTATACTAACTTCAAGATAATCAAAGGGGTACTTACTTCAAGATAAACATGGTGCACTAACTTCGAGATAATCATAGGGGCACTAACTTCATGATGCACCAACTTCAAGATAATCATGGGGCACTTACTCCTAGATAATCATGGTGCACTAACTTCTAGATAATCATAGGAGTACTTACTTCAATATAATCATGGGGCACTTACTTCTTGATAATCATAGGGCACTAACTTCTAGATAATCAAGGGGCACTTACTTCAAGATAAACATGGGGCATTAATTTCTACATAATCATAGGCACACTTACTTCAAGATAATCATAGAAACACTCACTTCAAGATAATCATAGGGGCACTTACTTTAAGATAATCATGGGGCACTTACTTCTAGATAATCAAAGGGGCACTTACTTCGAGATAATCAGAGACACTTACTTCAACTAAATGACAGACACTTACTTCAAGATAATAACAAAGACACTTACTTCAAGATAATCATAGGAACACTTACTTTAAGATAATCACAGACACTTACTTCAAGAAAGCCATAGGGGCACTTCAACAAAATCACGGAGACACTTACTTCAGATAATTATATATACACTTACTTCAAGATAATCATACATACACTTACTTCAAGATAATCATAGAGACAATAACTTCAAGATAATCAAACAGCCACTTACTTCAAGATAATAACAAAGACACTTACTTCAAGATAATCATATAAACTATTACTTCAAGATAATCATAAACAATTTCTTCAAGATAGCCATAGGGGCACTTCTTCAAGATAATCACAGAGACATTTACCTCAAGATAATCATAGACAATTTCTTCAAGATAATCATAGAAACACTACTTCAAGATAAGCATAGAGATATTTACTTCAAGATGATCATAGAGACACAAATTCAAGATTATCAAACAGACGCTCACTTCAATATAATCAGAGACACTTACTTTAAGATAATAATAGTGACAGTAAGATAATCAAACTGACACTTACTTCAAGATAATCATTGAGACACTTACCTCAAGATAATCATAGTCACATCCGTCTCCCTCTAGGTCAAAGGCATTGAATGAGAGAGAGATGGTGTATCCCGTAGGCTGTACAATGAAGTATTCACACACTCTGTTGGAAGGGTAGCTATCTGGGTAGTATGGAGATCTCAACACACCTGTCGGGCTTGAGAAGGTCCCACCGCATCCTGTAAAGCAATTGTGACCAAGGTGAGAAAAAAATGCAACCAGACCGGGACTCGAACCCCGGAGCTCTGCAAACCATGCGAATGTTCTACCGACTAAGCTATCTGACCCGCTTACTCATATGACTCTACCTTCTTAATCAAGACCCCTACTACATACTCCCCCACACAAATGAAATTCGTCTCAAATTTCCTTGGAACAACCTTCATTTGTGGAACGAATCTGGAGTATCTAACACTGTAGCTTTGTTGGTCATTTACGTTGGGTGTTCTTTAGAAGCGTGGCTATAATTTAGGTTGAGCATTCGTTAGAAGTTGTAATTCACATTGGGCTCTAATGTAACCATGGTGAGAAGAACATGCAACCAGACCGGGACTTGAACCCGGGAGCTCTGCAAACCTTGCGAATGCTCTACGTACCACTTACACTTTTGACTCTTCCTTCTAAATTGAGACCACTACTACACAATTAACCCGCCTTACTCCTCAAAACCTCATATATGATACAGAAGAAGTTAGCAACAACTGTGAAAATTTAAACAGCGCTCATTTTCACTGCAAATTTGAATATCAATTTACTTAGAATAACTTTATATTCCCTTTTACAGAGGAACTGAGGTGGTACAGTAGTGCTATCGTGTGAGAAGAATTTATGCAACAACTGTGACAAAAGGATTGATTGCTCAAAACTGTAACAAAAGTTGATGAGCAATCTATCCTTTTGTCACATTAGTTTTTTTCTTAAACTAATGTTCTTCAAAATATTGGTTCTTAAGTTTCTATTGTTGAGTTCAATTCAAATGAGTCAAATAATTTGCTAAAAGGAAAATGGTTAAAGTGCATAATGTAAATTATGGTTTCCTGAATAAAATGATTTGATTGAAAAATTGTCGAAAACAGCATAAGATACCACTCTCAATTAACTTCTTGGTGAAAGAAAGTGCATGTTTTGTTTTCATCCTCTTTGCTTTAGTTAATGACAACACGACCATCATACGCAAAAAAAAAGCTTGCATATGACCTTTGTTCATGTGCTTTTTACACCTACACAGTGTTACCAGTTCTTAATTAGCATGGAATTGTGTGACTTATTTTGTATTTGAAATGTAAGCAGAAGTCATGTATAGATCTGGAAAAGCAACACTTTCTTTATAAAATGCAATAAAACCATTGTTACAAGCAGTTTTTCTTGTTGTAAAACTAATCTCTAAGATTTTCTGCTCCATGTGTTGCCTTAAAGCCATCCCCAGCGCCCATTCACACAAAAATTGTGAATGTTCTAGAATAATTGAAAATTAAGATAAGGTTACTAAATAAAATAAATATCCTTTTACAGAGGAACTGAGACGGTAAAATATTCACATGATTCTTTTGAAAGAGTGAATATGATAAGCTTTATTTACACTTAGCGATAAAAACAAGAACAGCCAAGGAATGTCGGGAACCAATAAAATCCGAGAAATTCTCCAATTGAATATTCATGTTGTTGGTGTTGGATAAATGACCTTTTTGTTCATGTGTATCACACGTTTTTGTAAACCAAGTGAGCACCACTTGTTTATCTGAACACTCATCGCTATTTTTAGACTTAACTTGAATGAAAACAATGAAGTCAAATCATGGGGTAAACAATTTGTGAAAATAGAACTTTGTAACATTGACAACAACCAGTACAGGTGTTATATTGTCATGATCCTGAGGAGTTTCCCTATGTTGAAACATATTCTATCATAATTCATAACTCATATTGCCCAGTTTTGCAGTTTTTTGAGCACTATGTTTTAAGAGTTTGTAAATAAAGGTTTAACCCATAACCAAACAATACAGACATTTTACCACTTTTTTGCAGACAACTCTGGAAAGCAATTTCGGAAAGGAAGAAAATACTCTAACAAGCATTTTTTTCCTTTTCCCACAATGAATTCTGCTCTCTCAGAAGATTGTTTTTCAATTTCATCACATTTTGAAATGTCGTCTGCAAATTCTTTCAATTTGGGATAGTGAAAAAATTTGCATTCGGTAAAGGGTTAAATGACAACAGGTTCTGATATCATTTATTATTTGTGTTAAAAACTTTATTCACCTACCCAAACGCCAAGTTGCCCTAAATCCAGCTCCTCTAATGCTCTCATCAGACACAAATTTAACATACATCACATTGCCTGTAGTAACCAATGGGGTCGGGATGGTGTTTCCACAGTAACGGCCAATCAACGGGGCGGAGTCATCACTGCCATCTCTTACCTATACGTAAACAAGACAACGGGAGATTAACCCTTTACCAAACGCTAAATGTCCGACTGTCCCAAATTGAAAGAGTTTGCAGACGACATTTAGAAATGTGCTCAAATTGGAAAGTAATTTTCTGTTAAAGTGGAAAACATTGTGGGAAAAGGAGAAATTTCTCGTCATGAGCAATTTCTCCTTTTCCCACAATGTTTTCCAGAGTTGTCTGCAATAAAGTGGTTAAATGTCGTTATTGTTTGGTAATGGGTTAAGAAACATGTTTGTTATCTCACACCAATTTCTAAAATGGTGTTTTGCTCATTTTTTGTTCTATAAAATTAAGAAGAGACGGAGGCATAGGTCTTCATGTTCTGGTAAAAATGTCAAAAATGACCCATTATTCCAAGTTATTCTCGCTAAATGCTCAAAATTAATAATTTTCCAGACTAAAATTTTTTTTAAATGACAACTCCAGTCACATAAGAAAAAAGGAAAGAATCTGTTAATCGTAAATATGAACCTGAGACATGTCTTGCCAATTATTTTCAATCACATTTTTAATTAACTTTGCATGCAAACAGTTTAAATAGCACATTATCAAGGCGTAGTACACTGGATACTTCCTCAATTCACATCAATTTCCATTGATACACTCTTGTACAAAATAAACAGTAGCTCAATATGATATTAGTAAGAGTCATTATCAACCTCAACATAGTATTAGTAACAGGTCGGCACTAAGTCAATTTAATATTAGTTAGAGATGAGCACTTACTCAAAATAATATTAGTAACAGGTCGGCACTAAGTCAATCTAATATTGGTAACAGGCCGGCACTAAGTCAACATTATATCAATAACAGGTCAGCACTTACCTCAACATAATCAAAGTTACAGGTTTCATGCGATTCTATGCTCAAAGCTGTGAAGGTCAAGGTGACTTTGTCCTGTTCATGCACCCTAATGATCCAGACACAGGTGGCATCATGGTTGTAACTGTTTGGATAGTTCGGGGAAATAAGGATTCCAGTTTCTGAGGTAAACGTTCCACCACATCCTGGATCCGCTGAATTATACATAGACAAGAAATAAGATTAAAGGCACATGAAAGGAGATAAGTACAAATAAATATCTGAAAACATATATGGAGTTCTTTTATTATGTTCATAAAAGTCATGGAAATCAATCTATGAATAATGTGAGACCTTATTTAATAAACTTCTTTAACATAAATTATTTTGCGCTTGAAATATAGTTGTCTCCAATTCAATAATGTTTATGAACAATCTGTTTGTTTATACTTCCAATAATAAATTTTGATTGGGCAATTACAAATTTGGGTATCCAGTGACCAGGTCAGAGGTGCAGAATCATGCAATCTAAATTATTTAACTGGCTAAACGGTGTTATTTGTTGTTAGCTTTTATGTTTAAATTAAGTGCATGGGGTTTTTTGGTGATGAATATTTGAATCTTGCCAAAAGTTTGCCAAATAGTATAGTTTGATATAGCATTAATCTCCTTTCATGAACCTTTAAACTGGTTTGCAGCTGTCTACTAGCTCAACAGTAAGTTCCACAAAATAGACAACGGCAGCCTACAAATTCTGAGCAATTTGATTGTTCAGCCAGAATGCAATGTTCCAAAATACAACAACAACAAAATCACAGTTGTTTCCCCTTAATCATTGTTTTGTGATTTTCAAAGCAGACAGCTCTATATTTGACTTCAAATTATCCACTAATTTGATTCAAACATCTGTCAAAATTCCAAATTCAAATCATTTTGAAAACATTTCCGTGAGGGAAACTGTCATGGCTAACTGTTGTTGAACTGACAAACATTCATCTCTAAGAACAGTATGCTGTTTTTGTTCCTTCTGGTACCAGCCAGCCAGATTTCTATATCAATATCTAAATTCAATAGATGAGAGACCAGTTCCCAGCCTAGAATAAGATGCGGTATATGATGTTGTAAACGCATGGATGAAGGGGTTGTGAAACAAAATTTCAAATTGATTGACTTTCTATGGAGTAAATCATATTTTGGAAATTTCAATCAAAAAGTGAAATTGCTTATCACAAACTACTTTTTCATTTTTCAGAATAATAGTTAATGAAGTATCCACTCTATATTTCATGTCATTTCAGAAATGGATAAGAATGCCACCTTCATGAAATGGCAGTACATACATGTATACATACATAATGGAATCTTTTCCATGAAAAAAAAAACTTACCAGCAATAGCAGAGTAGGTGATATGAAATCCCTGGTCATTTTCGCTGGAGTCTGTGTGAAAAAGGACTCGCGCTGACGGTCCAGTGGTGGTTAAGGGTGGTGGTATAGTTGAATTACAGTACTTTCTCAACACAGGACTGGTGTCCAAGTCTCCATCCCTGAACTGTAAAATAACAATATAATGATTCCATTTTCTGTAGTATCTTTTAATACATTTTCTGCAACAAGTAGAGAATTTTCTAAAGAGAACTCTTTTTAAATTAGCACTGCAGTGTCATCTCAAAAGTGCAATGGAAATCAAGGGTTCAATGCAATACTATAGTAAGTGCTTCATGTTTATGAAGCACTAGCTATAGTCTTGCATTAACCCTCGAAATACTGTTTCTTTTGTCACATATTTCTAATATGATTGACAAACTATACATGGATAACTTACCTCCAAGTAGTCATAGCTACAGTTGGGATGGGTCTCTATGGCAACTCTTGCAAAGCTGAACATCACTTTCTTACCCGGGGATACCTTAATGATCCACACACAGTCCCTGTCATGTGGGTAGAGCCCCGGGTATCCAGGACTCGAGAATTCTCCATGGTCAGCTCCTTCTAAATGACCCCCACACACTGTCAAGTACAAATCGGAACTTTTTTAATGTTATACATTCCTTCTTTTTATAGTTTTTTAGGGAACGGTTTTAACAGACAAAAGAATGTTTCTATTGTACAAGGAAATGAAACTAGGATTAACAATATTAAAGTTGATATAAGACTATGTCTCTAGTCAACTGAAGATGATGAATTTGGAATATGACAAGGAATTTATTTGTGGTCTCTGGTAGAAAATATGTCATTTAAAAGACAAGGCATTTGGTAAAGGGTTAAGGAGTTACCTGGCATGGCTGATCTCCACTGCACAGAGAATCCATCATTTGTCACCGATTGGTCAGATTTGAACCAGAAGTAAATCTGGTTGTCAGTGCTGTTGATTGGCTGTCCGTTGTTAGGGGCGGAGCTACCACAGTATCGACCAATAGGATGGGAGGCTGCTGTTGGTCCATCGTTTACTTGTACAAAATCATAATTGCAGTCTGCATGGTATTCAAGGTTAAATGTGGGAAATGTAACTATCAACATCTGAAAAAATAAAGGACTATCTCAAAGCATGGAACAGTCAAAAATACAGTTTTAACACTATACTAACCATACATAGAGAGAAAAACATTATTTCAACTCTTTTTTTCATCTGCATGTTATATTCGTGTTCAAAGCTCAACATTTCTTGGCTTTCTGCAAATTTGTCAATTATTCTGGTGACCTCTTCAACAGAATAACACTTCACTTTTTTCAAATATTTTGAGGGAATATTTATACTCTAGAGCCGAATAACGCCAAATATTTCACCGAAAAAAACAAAAAACAGTGACCTATAAGATAGATATATGTTGATAACATTGGCAATTTGGTAGAGTCATGGCCTGAGGGCATGATGTTTGCTTGTAAAGGATTTATCTATTATAGTGCTGGAACCGACTTCATACTTATGCAATCAGGTTTGATCCAGGCCAGCCGCCAAGTGAATTGTCGGCTGGCCTGTGATGTAACCTGTATGCTACTCTGGGTATCTTCTCTCATCAAAATTAAGCAGATATTTAAGGTTTTGGAAAGCAGACAACACAACAATCTATTTTAAGAAAATTACGAAGCATTCTAAAGGCTAAAGACATTTTAACAGCATTCAATTATTGTGTGGCTTTCCTGGATTAAATAGTACTAGACAGAACTCTGCAGTATCTTACTCATAGATACTCAAAAAAAAACCAGTGCAACTGGTGAGGATTGAAACCAGGACCACATGCCACCGGTACCCCATGCCACAGGTCCTTTACATTAACCACTGAACCAAGCAGTACATTGATACGATAATCATTAACTTGTGACACAGTTGATGTAAAGTTAATCAGTTTGAATTGATACATGTATTAAATATAGATAATTCATGAAGCACCTTTCCGCTGGTTGTTGTTATCCTCCAGGCACAGCTAACCTCATGTGGGTACTGAGTTCCAGGAACTGCTGGGTACCGGAATGTTCCTGACTCTCCTGTCAGAACCGCACCACATTCTGGAACAAAACACAGAACTATGATAAAAAGTTGTTTTCAACGGTGCAAAAAAGAACCAGCACAAAGTATGATCAAATGACTTAACCCTTTACCAAATGCCAAATTTTTCGACTGTCCCAAATTGAAAAAGTTTGCAGACGACATTTCAAAATGTGATGAAATTGGAAAATGATCTTCTGATAAGGCAGTAAAACATTGTGGGAAAAGGAGAAAATACTTGTTAAGAGCAATTACACCTTTTCTCACTATTTTTTTTAAGAATTGTCTGCAACAAACTGGTCAAATGTAGAAACTATTGGGTTAAGGAAAATATTTGTGCAAGTCAAAATCGATCTATATAGATATTATCTTGATTTTGACCAAAAATCATATACAGTGAAGCCTTGTTAATACGGACCCCGAATATCCGGATGTCTCGCAACCTGAAAGAAATTGTAAGGTAATGGAATTATTGTGCAGTGATTTGCTTAAACAATTACCAGACAGTAACGCCATTTGACCCGTTTTTGCAGACCACTCTCAAAAACATTGTGGGTCAATGAGAAATTGCTCGTAACGAGCAATTTCTCCTTGACCCACAATGTTTTCTGCCATATCAGAAGATTAATTTTGAATTTCAATTTGGGACGGTAAAAAATTTGGTGTTTGTTAAAGGTTTATAAGTATACACATGCATATACACCGTTTATGTCTAAATATATTTAAGACCAGGCCCTGCTTCATTAGTCGGGATCATTCGTTAATCTGGAAATTTTGTTGGGAACGGACGTGTTTGGATTAACGAGGTTTTACTGTATTATAATTTGACATGTCATTCGAAGCATCTGAGATACGATTTCAATGATGTGTTATTCCCGATATTGCTTATCTCAATACTGAAATAAAGGTGAATGTTGTTTTTAAGTTACACAAAGTAAGATGTTTCACAGAAGAATGGATAGTTGCAAAAGTTATTTGGTGTTATAATACAAGGGGCCTAAAGAAGGCATCTTCCTTATCAAATGTTTTAACCATGCAAACAACCCATAAGTTCGTGGTTACATTTGTTCTTTTTTTTCATGTATCTAGACCATTCAAGAACCCCCCTTAGTGAGGCATGTTCACGATTTGTTATTTTCCCTGTGCAATGGCATATTTCACATCTTATGAGGATTGTTCTTAATACTACCCAAAAAATATTGATCTAGACTCCTGCGAGGTGCACTTTTTTTAATCTTCACTTGTCAAGCATACTTACACTTAAATTCTCAAGTGTACCAGCTAAAGATTCTTAAGTGAGCTTTAATCTTTACTTCTACGAAGTCTATTCTTCCCCTGTTCACTTGTCAAACATAGCAGACAGGTCAGATCACAGGCCAGCCGGCAAATTACTTGACATGTTTGCAACAGCATGAAGTCGGTTCCAGCACTGTAAGGGTTAATCTAGACTATACATTTGTTCTACCCATTCACTAATGTCAGATATACTTAATTCTTATGCAATCTTTAATGTAACACTTCTGTACAGTGCATTTGTTCCCCCATTCACTTGTCAGTTATACTTACGACTTGTAGCCTCCTCGCAGTTTGCCCCTGTATGACCCTCGGCACATTGACACATGTACCCATTCACTCTGTCCGAGCATGAGCCCCCGTTCTGACAGGGGTTTGATGAACACTCATTGATGTTCGTCTCACAATTCTGTCCGGAGTACCCAGTTAGGCAGACGCAGCGGTAACTACTAGTTGATACCACATTCTGGATAAAAGATACAAAGCTTTTGTATCAATCTAAAATTATAAATTCTTCACAAGATTCAGTCATTTCTTTTATAAAAATGTGCAGGTTTAAGCTTTACAGATACACTTCATTCATGGAGATAAAATCAAACATGACTTTTATAACAAATGTGCAGGTTTTAGCTTAAAATAAAAACACTTAATGATATTGATGCTTTATAGTTTAAAAGCGTATTTGGCATCTCAGGACCCTTTCCTACTATATACTAAATACAAGTTTTTCAGTTTTCCAATTAAGTTATTTCAGTAAAAGCTTTAGACAAAGAGGCTTTAGTCTGTTTTGAAATGTTAGTATTACAATATAATTACTAAAGTAAATTTGTGGCTTGCCAGTGATCTAACCTGTTTGCTTCTCTGAGTATATTTCCCCATCAAAATCAACCAGATATTTAAGGTTAGGAAAGCAGACGACACAAAAATCTATTTTTGGAAATCACCCAGCATTCTAAACTTAAACAATATCATCTAGAAAAACCAAAACACATGACATTGGCATATTTTGTTTATCATTTTGCCCCACATTACAGTAGTTGGAATGTATGATGACGTATGATGACTATCTACCTGACAAGCGGCTCCATTCATGCATGGTGTGCTGCCACACGCGCCCGTAATCGGACCCTGGGAGGTACAGCCCGCGGCTCCTACACCGTTACCCACATACCCCGGGGGACAGGTACATACTCTCCCTTGAAAACCTTCAAATAAAATTAAATTGCGTTTGTTTAACCCTTTGCCAAACAGCAATTTTTCAACCGACCCAAATTGAAGGAGTTTGCAGACGACATTTCAAAATGGGATGAAATTGTAAAATAATCCTCTGATAGGGCAGAAAACATTGTGGGAAAAGGAGAAATTGCTCGTTACGAGCAATTCCTCCTTTACCATCAATGTTTTCTAAAGTGGTATTTTCAGATACCATAGCCACATTGGTCTTGGGAACTGTTTAATTGTGGCTTCATATTCTGTCCAATCAGAACCCATAATTATCGAGCTCATCTCAGGGTTGAACTTGCAATCACAGGGGTCAATAGTTTTCCTGGGTCAGTACTATCGATTTTACATAATAGGCTATATATCCTTGCGCTTACTGATAGTTTAACCCATTACCAAAAGCCAAATTTTCAACTGTCCCAAATTGAAAGTTTGCAGATGACATGTCAAAATGTGATGAAATTGGACAATAATCTTCTGAAGGGACAGAATACATTGTGGGAAAAGACAAAATTGCTCAACACGAGCAATGTTTTCCAAAGTCATCTGCAACAAAGTGGTAAATGTTGTTATTGTTTGATAATGGGTAAAACACAGACATACCTGGACTTTCTGTACATGACGCCGAGGGAAAGCAGCCACCGTTGTTGTTACCACACATTCCAACCCAGTTACATGTCCCACCCGAACCCTGGAATCCTACAGGAGTGGTCAGAACAAAATAATATCAACATTGAGGAGAAAACAAAATATATTGTGTTTATTATAGCAAAGAATACAAAACAAAAAAATGTCAAAATAGAGAAGAAAACAAAACATGGCTAAAATAGAGTAAGATACAAAACAAAATAATGTCGACATAGAGGAAAAAACAAACAAAATTAAAATTAACTTGAATGATCCAAGCCGTAAATCTGTAACAGCTTGAAGGCAAATTGCGATAAAAACGCATCAGGGATCCCCTCTCTGGGCCACATGGATACAATGGGTGACGAGAATTAAAAATGTTGTCAAGTTAGCAGCAAGATCACTATGGATAATCAATATTCGCTCTGATGGTTTTGATATCAAATGCATCCTGAGGTAGGATGAAATATCTACATATGGATCATTTGGATTAGACTAAAATAGATATCAATTTAAAAATTCCCATATCGGTGTGTGTGTGTTAATGTACCCACCATCAGGGCAGGGCCCACACTCCCTGGAGCCCTGTCTGTTGATACACTGCACCATGGGTGACATAGAACATCGTCCTTTAGGATAGAGTGTACTTTATCAGACTTTTACCTATGGTCTACTGTTGCCTTCAATATGGACCAGTTATAAATTCCCATATGGGGAGGTAAAAGTGTTAACCCTTTACATAACACCAAATTTTCAGCTGTCCCAAATTGGAAGAGTTTGCAGACCACATTTCAAAATGTGATGAAATTGGAAAGTAATCTTTTTATAGAGTAGAAAACATTATGGGAAGAGGAGAAATTGCTCGTTACGAGCAATTTCTCCTTTTCCCACAATGTTTTCCAGAGTTGTCCGCAACAGAGTGGTAAAAAGTCATTATTTGGGATGGGTTAAACAGTACAATCAATGAAGGTAAGGACCATTCCCGCCAAATTTCTGTCCAGATGGCGAATAATCCAGAAGAAGGACAACCGGATTATCGAGGCTCAACTTTGGTCTAATGTTGACATCAATATGGGCCTGTTTTAAATTCCTATATGGGTGTGTGTGTTAATGTACCCACCATCAGGGCAGGGCCCACACTCCCTGGTGCCCGGTCTGTTAATACACTGCACCATCGGTGTCATGGAACATCCACCATTGTTAACAGCGCACTCATTCACATCAACACAGGAAAACCCGTTACCACTGTAACCTAAAACAGAAAATGATAATAATCATATTATTTATAGAGGGCGAAACTCATTTGATCTTTAAAGTAACAAAACAAATTTGCTGCTAATCTCCCATGAGGCCCTCTGTTAAAGAAACATACATGTTTTATGAGCTAACATTCTTGATCACATCCACAGCAAATAAGAATATTGATATTATTATTATGGCAAAGTAATTCAGAGCTGTTAGTGATTTATCAAATTTTTACGCTCAAAATGGGTATCATTTGATTATCTTTGAAGGAATAAAGGTAACATGATGACTTAACATATATTGGTAATTTATTCCACAGAATAAAACCTGTGTATGCAAATTAAGTTTTCCATGCATTAGTCCTAGGCTTTCCCAGACTTAGGTCTTGGTTTGTCATTGAACATAAATGTATTAAAAGAACTAGAATGTGATGTGCAAGAATTTTCTTGACTTTATATTTATTGTCAAAGGCTGCTGCCTCCAAATCCTTCAATCATCATGTTTCCTACCTATCATTATTAAGAAAAAAAACTTAAGTTCCTGCTATTATTTTCCTGCCTGCTGTTGCTTTCAGTTTGAATCAGTCACAAGTTTCCTAAAACCTTTACCAAAAGCAATATTTTCAACTGTCCTAAATTGAAAGAGTTTGCAGACAACATTTCAAATTTTACTTTTTCCCAAAATGTTTCCCAAAGTTGTGTGCAACAAACTGGTCAAATGTTGTTATTGTTTGGTAATGGGTTAAGGTGTAATAGGTCAGCCTACCTGCTGGACAAGCTCCACAGGTGAATGATCCAGGGAGATTTATACATGTGACCGGTGGGTCCACAGAACAGACAGGTCGCCCTGCTTCCGTGCATTCATTCCTATCCACAGTGCACGCAGGGTCTGATCCAGCAGCTTTTGTCCATCCGTCATCACAAATACAATTGTACTTAGCCTGAAAGGCAGAAAAACAATTCCCATCTTAATGTACAGTTAATCTGTTCTAAAATTTTACAAATAATTGTTATTAAACATAATATGTATTCAGAGAGAATTGCCCGCCGAATACAAAACAAAGCAAAATGTCAATCACTTCCCCAATACAACAAAAAAGCTATTGACACAATGTAAAGTCCTTCACAAAAGTTTGTACAAAACAAGGCTAAATGCCCATCACTTTCCCCATACCTGTTCCTGTGATAATTTACATTCCAACAAAAAAGCAGTTGATACAATGTAAAGTCCTTCACTAATTATCGATACAAATCAAAGTGGATTGCCCACCACTTCCCCCATACCTGTCCCTGTGATGTCCTCTCCACGTTTATGCAGGTACCATGACCACAGAGATCCGCGGAGGAGGCTCCCGTACAGTCGTCATGATTCTCTGTACACCTTACACCATGCCAGTTAGTGGCACACTGGCATCTGAAATAGAGGTGTTATAGTATAGGAGATGAAAATGCTATCCCCATTATTTAAATTACCAAGCGAGGAGACCAATACTACCATTGTCTCTTTGATCATGTGGAGGATAGTGGTCAAGGGGTAGAGCGTCAACCTCTGGGTACGAGGGTTGTGAGTTCGATTTTCTTGAAAAGCAGGATCTGCCTTGCAACCTGTTATTAATCAATATTTGACAAATAACAAGAATCTCTGGGGGGAAGTGCTCCAGGGGTAGAGCATCAGCCTAGGGACACAAGGTTCAAATCTTATCAGTTGCAGGGTCTGCCTTGAGACATTGCATTAATCCACATTCAGTGCAAGTACTGGTTATATATCCAGGAAGCAGAATCATGAGAGATTTATTTAAGTTGTAAGAACTTGTTTCAAGATTGATGTTGAATTAGTAAGTCTAGAATAAACTCAACTATTACTATCATTGTCTTTTTGGTCTTGCTATGTCCTGAAAATATGTGCGTCACTCTCGCTTTCAAAGATCCTTGCTATAAATTCATATATTAGTTCATATTTGGAAAATCTATCACAAAGGTGTTTAATTCAGTTCTTTTGGTTCATCAATATATATTAACCAATTACCTGTATCAGATTTTGTGACTGGATGGAATTGTTTAAAACATAAGTCAACTTCTGTGAAGTTTTGTGAAGTATGATTTATTTGTCAAAATGTTTATTTCAGTTAACAATACCAAAAAATTCAACTGCAGATGCATTTTAACACAAATTATTTGAAGAGAATGGTTAGCCCATTACCAAACAATAAAGACATTCAACCAGTTTGTTGCAGAGAACTCTTGCAAACTTTGTGGGAAAAGGAGAAATTGTTTGTTTGCTTGTTTGTTTAATTTGTTTTAGATCGATTGTGAAGGAGGCTTAATAAAGCCCATCGTGTAACTCTCGATGACTGCTTCCTGGACAATACACCAGTAACCGCACCGGTTAGTGGGTTAGTCCTGGCAGTTTTCACCTTGCTTATCGGGGATCCAAACCCAAACTTTTGGTACAGTAGTCCGACGCTCTACCACTGTGCCACTGTCGTTCACCTGTGACAAGCAGTTTTCCCTTTTCCCACAATGCTTTCTGCCCTATCAGAAAATTATTTTTCAATTTCATCGCATTTGAAATGTTGTCTGCAAACTCTTCCAATTTGGGCAGTCGAAAATTTGGTGTTTGGTAAAGGGTTAAACATATTTTGTCAAAACAAACACATATAATACTTACGTAAAGCTTCCAATGGTATTAGTACATGTTGCTCCATTTGCACATCCGAGATCAGTTCCCGCATAAATGGCGCATTCATTCACATCATCATGGCAGTTTGGGCCCTATAAAACCATTAATTAGTGTTCAAAGCAAGCCCTTTTATTCCAAATAATAATATTAGCCAAAAACCTTTGGTGATCATAATGAAAATGACATTAAGTTACAAAAAATCATAGTAAACTGTACCAATATCATAACTCATTTATAGTTCCATCATTTCAATTAGTCCCTCTTATCTCAAGCATGTCCATTCAGAAGCTTTTAAAGGTTGTTTTTTTACAGAGCAGGTTTATCATCCCCAAATATTGTAATTGTCAATGAGCAAACAAGGAACAATCATAACATTTTCTCTTAAAGGGTTCACTGTAAGATTAAAGCAAGTGCTTCATATACATGAAGTACTTGCTATAGACCTGCATTGAACCTTCAGACCCTTGAAATTCGAATTAGAAATAAAACGCTTATAAATTTGTACATAGAGGCTTAACCCTTTCCCTAACAATAACGAAATTTGACCACTTTGTTGCAGACGACTTTAAAAAACATTGTGGAAAAGGAGAAATTGCTCGTAACGAGCAATTTCTCCTTTTCCCACAATGTTTTCTGCCCTTTCGTAAGATTATTTTCCAATTTCATGAAATTTTGAAATGTCGTCTGCAAACTTTTCAATATGGGACACTCGAAAATTTGTTGTTTAAGTCATCCACTGAGTGAAGAATTTAATTTAGTCAAATCGGTGTTAACTTCCTACTTGCTGGTGATTAGTGATGGCAGAAGCTTGGATTAAAAATGTAAAGTATCTTCATCAACAAAGTAATCCCCTAACCAAAACCTCCCATAACTTTATCTGATGCAATAGATGACCAAGGTTTGCAAATATGCATGTCCGTGTTATTGAGTCTTTGAAAAAACAAACTGTCATTAGAGGAAACTCAAAGTCGAGGACAGTGATCCAGGGGTAGAACATCGGCCTCTGCACATGAGGGTCCAAATCCAATGAGAACTCAGTCCTGTCTTGCGACTTTTCATTAATCCACATTTGGTGCAAGTACTGGTTATGTAAGCTGTAAGCAGAATCGAGAGTGATTAATCCAAGTTGTAAGAACCTGTTTCTCAATCGATGTAAAATAAATTAGTTTAAACTAAACAAGATGGAAATGCTGCAATGTAACTGAAGTCTGTTGAAAGTTGTTTAAAGAACAAAGGCAAGTTACCTGGAATGAGGCTGAGCATTGACAGAGGTAACCGTTGTAGGTATCAACACAGGTACCTCCGTTCTGACATGGGTTACTGTCACACTCATTAACTGTCAGCAGCTGTCAAATAGATATGTGAAAATACAGATTATGAGCTTTGGCTTTATGTTTGACACATCTACCAATTAGAATCACTTAAATGAATGAATGAAATCACATGACCAAAAAAAACTCAGGGAATGTGGAGACATGGTTCAGTGGAAGAGTGTAAGCCTCTTGTACCGAGGGTCACAGGTTTGATCCCTGTAGGTGCTTTGATAATTGCTGGGACAAAACTACATATTGGCGCAAGCACTGGTTTAGTATCCAGGAAGCAGTCATCAAGAGTGATTAATTCAAGTTTCAAGCTTCCTTCACAATCAATGTAAAACGAATAAAGCTCCCTTCACAATCAATGTAAGACGAATAAGTTAAGTTTTGAATTATTTCTATGAATTGACCAACCCATTCCTCGTTTTGCTTGTTTAACCCTGTCCAACAAATTTCTGACTGTCCCAAATTGAAAGAGTTTGCAGACGACATTTCAAAATGTGATCAAATTGAAAAATATTCTTCAGAAAGAGCAGAAATCCTTGTGGGAAAAGGATAAATTGCTCATTATGAGCAATTTCTCCTTTTCCCACAATGTTTTCTTAAGTTGTCTGCAACAAAGTAGTCAAATGTCGTTATTGTTTGGGAAAGGGTTAAACAATATCATGTTTAAATTGTCTATAACATTACATCAGCAATTCTTGGGTTATTAATACTACAAAATTCATAATCAAGGAGAACTCCCCCCAGCTGAGCTGCAAGAGATGGTAAAGCTTTGTAGAACAATCAACAGTGTGCAAACCAGCTGGAAAATTATGTCTCATAACGAGGGTTCAATGCAATACTATTAAAGTGCTTCACGTTTGTCGTGCATTGAATCCTCAATATAACTTTCATCTAATTGTGCCAGGATTTTAAGCCACGCTCTTTACATTTAACTCTTTACCAAACACCAAATTCTCGACTGTCCCACAATGAAAGAGTTTGCAGACGACATCTTAAAATGTGATGAAATTGGAAAATAATCTTCTGATAGAGCAGAAAATATTGTGGGAAAAAAAGAAAAAATTGCTTGCTATGAACAATTTCTCCTTTTTCCACAATGTTTTCCAGAGTTGTCTACAACAAAGTGGATAAATGTCGTTACTGTTTGGTAATGGGTTAATATAGCAGTATTACAGGATAAATTGACTTACATTTTGGAGATTCCGAACCGTTGTTCTCAACCTTATCATCTGCAAGTAGAAGAGAGAACACATTCAAACTTTGTCCAATTACAGATGTGCTATTGTTCTCTTTATGTGACCTTTCTTATTTAATCCTGATTTTATTTGTCATCTGCTGCAGAAGTGCCAGTCACTGGGATTTGCAGTAGGCCACTAGATGTTCTAATATCATCAAGTGTTTCACAATAGCTTTTCATGCAATACTGCTAGAAAAGAATGATGTGGAAAAGAGATACATAACTATAAATTGCATCATTTTTGTTAAAATGATTCCAAATTGAAAGTATTATCAGATTAAATGATGATAAAGATTAAGATATGTCAAATTGATGAAGTTTTAAGACATTATTCATTAAGCCATATGATATGAAAGTATCCAGGAAACAATGACAAGTAAGCTAGGTGAAAATAATGTATGCATGTGAATTAAATATGATTACCTTTCTTTGACCATTTTTTGTGATATATTAACTCAAGTGATTTTGAGTTCACAACATTTGTGTAAAATGCTCATACAAATCTTGTACAAATTTTTTCATTTTGCCACATAACTTTTTCAATCTATTCACACATCTCAACAGCAAAACTGAAAGGTTTTTCACATGTTTACAAAGATTTTCTATAGTCGTCTGCTTCAAGTAAATAGAATGTCGTCTGTATTTTGTAGAGTCAAACATCTTTCTTTCAATTCTAGAATGCATAAAATTTGATCTTCAAATCCCATATGGATCCCATTTAAAGTTGTTCGAAAGAAAAAAAAAAAGTTGTGACAAGAAAGTGTGATATTTTTTATATCATGCAGTTTTACAATTACTTAACCCTTTCCTAAACAATAACGACATTTGACGACTTTGCTGCAGACGACTTTAGAAAACATTGTGGGAAAAGGAGAAATTGCTCGTAATGAGCAATTCTTCCTTTTCCGACAAGGTTTTCTGCTCTTTCCAAAGAATATTGTTCAATTTTCTCACATCTTGAAATGCCATATGCAAACTCTTTCAATTTGGGACAGTCAAAAAATTTGCTGTTTGGGAAAGGGTTAAAAAGAACACTGTTATTGCTTGTCATTATGCATTAAATTCGAATTATATTTTACTTTATGAAAGTGTTGTATTGAAAAGGGAAGTTAACCCTAATTATGGTTGGGTAATTTTCTAAAAATAAATTTTTGTTTCATCTGTTTTCCAATACCATAAATATCCGTTTAATTTTGATGAGGAAAGATACTCAGAATAGCAAACAGGTTAGATAACAGGCCAGCCGCCAATTTACTTGACTGCCTGCCTGGATCTAACCTGCTTGCATAAGCATAAGTCAGTTCCAGCACTAAAGGGATAACCCTTTCCCAAACAACACATTTTCGACTGTCTCAAATTGAAAGAGTTTGCAGACAACATTTCAAAATGTGATGAAATTGTAAAATATTCTTCTAATAGGGCATAAAACATTGTGGGAAAAAGAAAAATTGCTTGTCACGAGCAATTTCTCCTTTTCCCACAATGTTTTCTAAAGTCGTCTGCAACAAAGAGGACAAATGTCTTTATTGTTTGGGAAAGGGTTAAAACAAGCAAGAAAACATTTCACAATCATTACCCTTCGTGTGATACTCCGTATAGATCTGCTAACTCGTCTGGATGTCGAGCTCCCATTTCTTCTTACCTTTAAAAGGAAATAAAACATACAGTAAACTGCCGAGGCATGCTCAGTGAACAGGCCTTACCTGCTCCGTAATAAACCATTTTGAGACTGGTTCAAAAATCAAGCACCTGCAGACAGCAATCAAACTGTTGCCTATATGACAGTCATTTTTCATATAAAAGTGGTTTTCATTATCAAATTCAAATCTGATCTGCTTAACCCTTTACAAAACGCCAAATTTTTTACTGTCTCAAATTGAAACAATTTGCAGGCGACATTTCAAAATGTGATGAAATTGAAAAATGATCTTCTGAATGGGCAGAAAACATTGTGGAAAAAGGAGAAATTGCTCGTTAAGAGCAATTTCTCATTTTTCCACAATGTTTTCCAGAGTCCTCTGCAACAAAGGGGTTAAATGTGGTTATTGTTTGATAATGGGTCAAGACATGTTTGAGTTGATGAAGATACCTCATATGGGTAATGTTACATTTGATAGAACAGACAAACATGGCATCAAGGGGGGGAGGACAAAACCAATGGTCTGTATTGACCAGCTTGTCCAAAAGCATTTACGGACAAGTGGATGATTTTTACTAAAACTTGTTATATTACCATTATACTGACAAGTGCAGAAGAAGAATTGGCATTTACGGACAAACAAATCCAATCTTGTTATAATTCAAGATTTTTTCAATTCTTTCTTGGAGTTTTACGCTGCTTTTAACAACATTTAATACATATCCATTACTTCAAACATAAAGAGGATGTCACTAAACCATCAAATTACCGTAATTTGCCATAAAACATTACATGAAAAGTGAAAAAACAATCTGCAATGTTACCGATCTTTCTACACGGCTGAGTCTGGTAGTCAATCCATCAATGAGAGACTGGACCTGTCCGGAAGCCTGTAGATTGTTCAATCTGCTCTCAACTTGGGATAGGCGGGTGCTCACATCTGATGGGAACTGGAAAAACAAGTACAGCCATTCTTGTATTTAGCAACTAGAGAAGACAGATGTAACAAGGGTTCAGTATGAAGCACTTATTATATTCTTGCAATAAACCTTTGGCATGAAATATATGAGAACCAACAAGATAACACATGATGACAGTCCTATTGCAAGACTTTCACCTTGTGTTTTAAAAATCTCATATTAAACAGACTAACAAGGGCTGTTATATGATGGTCAATTAATTGAAAAAGTGTCAATCAATTGCACCTTTTGCTAAGATTATCTCTTACAAAACAGCTTTTCAAACATTGCTAAATGGTCAACTGTCGTTATTTTTTGGTAATGGGTTAAGAAGCATATAAACGGTATGACGATCAACTTACAGTAGCCTGTACAAGGTCTATTCTATGCCCAAGGGTAAGCAGTTGGGTTTGAACTTGACCTGTGGGCTGGAGGTTATTTAGCCTATTCTCCACTGTTGTCAGTCTAGATGCCAGCCCTGTAGAAGCTGTCGGAGAGGTCTGTAACTGATCAATGGCCTGTTTGTTACTCCTCACCTGGAAAATAAAAGAAAGAAAGGAAAAATCTTCATGAAAATGGGGGTGACATTGGTGCAGTGGTAGAGCATCAGACTCTTGTACCGAGGGTCCCGGGTTCGAATCCCCATTAGGTGAAGACCAACCCACAAACCAGTACAATTACTGGTTTAGTATCCAGGAAGCAGTCATCGAGAGTGGCTTTGAACAAGCTTGAAGCTTCCTTCATTGTGAATCTTTTCCCTAAAATCAAAGTCAGGTTTTCCTTGACCACCAACTTATATATACAGAAAGTGACCCCCAATTCCTGGATTGAATGAGAATTTTGATTTGTTATAATGTTTAAAAACTGTTTCTCCCAAAAAGTCAATCTAAATCATCTGGGAAAAGGGTTTAAACTCTTAATTGAAAGGCCAAGGTCCTATGTATATGTATGTAAATGCGTATGTACTTCTCTGCACCAAAACCAATTACAATCCAATAGATAATTGTTAATTCAATCAAAGAATTAATTAGTATCTGAAACAATTAGTGTCAGATTTCTAATTGTTCTATCTCTCTCAACTATGTACTCTTATTCCATCAGATTGGGACATAGCAGTGCAAACCTGTCTCCTTACATTTTCTGATGCAAAAACAGTCCACACACTCTATTCTAACCTTTATCACTTACTCCCTGATTACTGAATTTGCTGCATCGTCTGCTGGTTATTTTAGAAATCACTGTGACAAAAAGATGAAGCGCTCATATTGAACCATTTGCCTTTTTTTTTTTTTAAATGACATGTACCCAAAACCATTAAGAAAATGCATTTCTTCATTACTACTTTTTCATCTGCTGTGGCTTTCATTTAGGGCTAATCATAAATTCCCAGAATTTTAGGGAATGGGCTAAAAGCTAACCAAATAAGTCAGATATATGATAAAGAGGTTTATCTTTTTTTCATATTTTGTGTACTGTGTGAGTGCTGACTGGCATGTTTTTCTCAAAGCCTGTCTTAATTATCTAAGTGTGTTTTATGCTCTTTCTAGGAATCTAAAACTGATATGATATACAGTCTATGTTTCATTATGAAAAGATATTTACAATGCAATAATGTCACTATGTCAGTGTTCTCAATAAGAACAGGCCGCAGCCCACCAAAATGACCGGTTCAAGTTATGTTTTGGACCCCCATGGACCTCCACCCACCCAAACCCATCCCCTCCAAGTGGCCTGTTCATATTTCTT
Source organism: Cerastoderma edule (assembly GCA_947846245.1). Classification (NCBI taxonomy): domain Eukaryota; kingdom Metazoa; phylum Mollusca; class Bivalvia; order Cardiida; family Cardiidae; genus Cerastoderma; species Cerastoderma edule. Next base: position 37,462,209 of record OX401409.1, read on the forward strand.
TTCGGCCTGTTTAACCAATTCTTATTGAGAACACTGCTATGTAATACAGACTGCCTTAAATCTATTTGCGTATGAAAAAAATATGTCAAACAATCAAGCAAGGAGAGAATCATGGTCATTTTTAACAAAATAAATAGTTCCTTGTTAGATCTGAATATTAAGTTATCAACAATGGCAATCTATGCAAAGTTTTCACTTTACATAGAAAATTGTTCATGATGTCAACTGCAATAATCAAAACAACAAAATGTTAACAAAATTGAAAAGAGAAAGTGGCGATTCTTTCATTGTAGAACAGGTCTTCTCAACCTAATCTCTTAAATAGGATAATGTGACAAATTCAAGCTTGATCTAGCAGCAAATGACTATTACCAGTATAAAAAGTATGAAAAAGAATAGATTTGGTGACAATGGTTTAGAAGCATTGTAAGAAAAAGGACATTTATTCATTTAGTACAATTTTACCGGTGATTTTTTAAATCTTTAAGAATTTCTATGCTATTGTGATGTATATTAATTTCATTAAAATATAGATGTTCAACACTTTGTAAAAAGATACTTGATATCTAGAGCAATAGGCAATAGACAATTAATGCCCAATGAACTTAACAACTTTACACATTGTTAAAAAAAACCTAAACCAAAGATGAAAATCCCTCAAAACTTACCAACTGTGAAATAACTGAGACACTTTCTCCATTGATGTTTATATGGCCACCATTTCTTGATGTAAAGCTTATGTTGTGGTTGGTGCCAGTCTGGAACACCATATGTCCATTCTGAGTCAGAATGCGGGGTCTGAAACAAAGAGAAACAAAATGGTACTGTAGAATATTGAATAGATAGAAGTACGTTTTGAATACCGAGCCATAGTATACTCTTCTTTTTTTTGTGTCTTAATTTTATATCCTTCCAAAAAAACATTTGTGCAGAATGGCTGATACAACCCAATGTCTAAACACTTGTCTTTGGTTCTGTATATATACAGTGATAATTTTACCTCTGCATCCCGCGTCATATACACATAAGAATTGCTGGGGACACATCATTTCAAAAGATATGTGTCCAGCCGAAGGCATTCTCATCAGCACAAGTAATGTTTACAATGTAGTAAACATCATAAGGGATGCTGTCTCATGCTTTCTTTATATCAAATCTGCATTGTTTTGAGTCATTTAAGCTAAGAATATCATTAATAACAAGTGTTATACTAATTGACATGATCTTATAGCTTGGATCATTGGTACTCGGACGCAGTTTTACCCTTGGACACATAGTTTCAAAAGATGTGTGTCCAAAAGGACACGATTACTTTCATTTCTAAAATTAACAATGTATATAATATTTGTATATAATATTAATTTATTTGTTTTGTATCATGTGTTAAGTAAGATATGTTGTTTACCGGTAAATTGAATAAAAAAGAAACATCTTGAGGGTAAAATGCAAATGAGAATCACTTACAACAGTCTTGCATTAAATCCCTCTTTTGTATATTAATCCTCCTCCATGTTAACTGGGCATCTTTTTTTCACTTAGTTGGAAGAGGCCTTAGCATGCTTATCTTTGGAAAATAAATCTTTGAAAGGGATTTTCTCAAAATTTATGTTATTTGTCACCTTTGTGTGACAAATATCAAAATGGTAAAAAGGCATCTAAGATAGCTTCTGAATACTGTAGACCTAACTTAAAGTGGAACAAAAACTATGGTCTGAAACCTCAGTACTTATATTAATGGCTACCTCTTGTTAATTTATTCCAATTGTTATTTGCTTCCATTTCCAATTAAAATATACTCAAATATCCAATATTTTATGAGGTCATTGTTTATTCAATTACGATTTGTAGATATCATCATTAAATGTCAAGAAGATCTAGAGTCTGCCAAGAACTTAATGTGGAGTACATTAATTTGTTTGAAGTTCAATAATCAATTACTTAGTCAAGACTAGGAGGGAAGAATATGTATGGAAATATGTGACGCTTTTAAAATCAAATGGAAATATACATTTTACCTTGCGATATATTTGAAGTAAATACATTCTAAAAGAATTTGTTTACTGTTCTTAGAGTTTTAACACGTCTTGTCGGTCATACGGGACTTACAAACATTTAAACACAAGTTTTCAGGAGTGCGCTTGAAAGTAAAATTGGTGTACTCGTTTCTCGAAGCAGGCGGTTTCTACTAAAAGAAATATAAGAAAACATAAGGACCAAATTGAAGCAAAACTGAATCCGTGTATACATAATTAGTAAAACGACATGTTGAAGTTCCCTTGGTCGGAAAAATAAGACAAAAAGAGAAGTTTAGACCTCATTATTATTACATAATATATTATATATTTTGTTCTCATCATCGATGGTACGAATCAAATATAGTCCGCGGGGAACCGGTTTGCAATTATATATGTTGGACTGGGAACCGGTCTCTCATCTTGTAGAACAAAGCTCAGTAGACAGCGGGGGCCAGTTAAGCTTTTAGGGATATGTATGAAAACGCATGCATCAGTGACTCACACATGCAAATAACTAAGGATGTCGTCTGTGGCACAGACATAGATAATCTATGTCTCTGTCTGTGGAAGTTTTAAGTGCACGGGACTTGGAATCGTCAACCCGCCTACAATGCTCGAGTTAGTACACCGGTAGGCTACTCGTTGATCTTGACTTTAAAGACAGACAGTCCTCTGACATTTCTATCCGATAGTTAAAGTAAGCATTAACGAGACTCGGTACAGTTTGGTCTGGACTTCGTCGTTTCAATGTTTCTGGAGCTATGTCGCAGCGATAGTTCCGTTATTTATTCTCTCTGGGTTCTATGCAAATTTTGAGGCTTGGAATAAGTGCCTTTCCCTAGGACAACTTACAATGCAATGATTGGCTTGCTCTAAGGATGGCACGAAATGTAGACCGCGAAATCCTATTAGTAAAGCCTGGGGTCCTTGCTAAGGCAAGAACCTCAAGCGAGTATTTGCGCAGACTTTCAAACTCTTAGGTTGTCATGAGAATACTTTTTAGCTTTCTACGGTGCGTAAACGTGTCAAACGTTTGCGTTAAGGAATGTTCTGGTTACAATAATGCCGACGCTTTGCTGTAAAATGAAAAATAGCATCAAACCTCCCGCTTAACAAACGTGTTAAATCGTTCCCAAGATATTCAGATTAAACGGAATCCATTATAAACACGTCGGAAATAATTGTCCACAATGGGAGATCGGACCAGGAGCATACAGTAAGAGATCTCAAATCCTCCGTGCAAAGCTCTTGATCACAGTGGATTCCGATCACAATTTCATAGCATCATGCATATTCTAAGCTTTAAATTTACACGAAAAATAACATTTTACAAATACTCCTGTTGACCTTTAGAATGCCGACGTTTCTAGGTATATAGACTGTACATATTGACCCAGGCATGTATGCTTGGTAATTCAATGCTAAGTGTTTTACTGCATCACTCATACGCCATGTATCGTTAGGTCACTCAACAACTATCAGTTTTACCTACCAAATGGAATATCGTTCAATGAAATTATAACTACATCTTTTTGTTATTTAGCCTACGACAATAAAATAATGAAATAACTTTTTCGGTTTCGGACCATGTCTATTGATAAGCGTCAGATATATGAAAGTTGGCATTCAGTAAGGGCTAGACCATAGTTTCGAGGCAATACTTTCATTATGGAATTACCTTTAAAAACGAACTTGTCATAGTCTAGTACTGTTTGGTTATCCGGGAATCATGAATTTATAAGTCGTCGCCCCAAAATAAAGCTGGAAATTGTGGAAACGTTTTAACACACAATCAAACAAACAAACATAGCATATTACAAATGTACTTATTAGTAAATATAGATAGATCTAGATGATTTATTACTGTTACAAAAAATACAGCGTTACAGACACATACAGTTATTACATATTGTAAAGAGTAAAGTCGACTTACAGTTCTGGTTGAATCTGTCGTTTATTCCGTGTGTGTTGTGAAGTCTCACGGACACTGGACAGTACTATCCCAGTTGCGAGAACCATGCTCCAGTGGCACACACCCATGTCTCTCACTCAACCGCTTGTCACTTTAAGTGTAACTTAACTTCAAATCGATCCGCAGTCGACTTTAAAGTAATGTCAAGAAAAATCAAATGTATTCCTGTGTAAATCAATGATGACTTCGTCCTGATGGGTAAATTGTCTAAGCCATTCCAGGAACGTTTGTATTCAGGTACACTCTATGAGTTCAGAAGAAATAACTAGGAAAAAATGAAATCAACATCAGATGTAATGTGATTGAAAACAAACAAATCAATATTCGTTAAAGGCGTAACATCAGGACCAGCTTGCGCATTTAGCGGTGGCTTACCCGTATCATCACTTTACCGTCGCCACAATATAGAGACATGGGTATGCTTCTTAGAAATAAAAGATCGTTACATAGAAACGGGTTATTGAAATACCCATGTTCACAAAGATAGTGCCAGCTTATCAAACTAACAGGGGTCTATAGTTTTTCTGGGGTCAGTACTATGTTATATTATTTTACATAGTACTGATCCTAGAAAAACAAAGACCTCTGTGCTCAAACCCAAAACATGTAATAACCATTTGTTCTCTACGAAATACATTGTTGTTTGTATCCACTAGAATCTTCACTAGACGATATGTAGATTGATAGAAACCACTAACAGAGAAAACAGGTAAAATAATTAAAACATATCAGAGCTTAGAAAAAAAACACCCTCGTAAAGGACATAAGTCGATGGAGATCAAATAAATTCCGAAACCCTGTGCGATGAACTATATATCTATTTTGCCAGTTTTAGTTACATGTATCAATTGAAGCTGAGCATCACATCTCTAAGTGAAATAGACCGTTCCCGAATGACAACTAATTGCTTTAATACTGGTGCGGTGAAATGACTTTGGTTAACCAACACAATTAGATAGATAAGGCCATTGCTTTGAAGATTATGCTAATTGCTAAACCCATTTCCCTCTTATTTAACAGTATGTAAAACTTGGTTCTATCTTGTCACAGATGCATTACACTTTGCATGTATATATGGTAGGCTCATTTAAACACATTTTTATCACTGGCTGAGCAAAGATGGCACCATTCGTTTTTCCGTCATTGTATAACAGTCCATTAACCCTTTCCCAAACAACAAATTTTCAACTGTCCCAAATTGAAAGAGTTTGCAGACGACATTTCAAAATGTGATGAATTTGAACAATATTCTTCAGAAAGAGCAGAAAAACTCGTTACTCGTTTGCTCGTTACGAGCAATTTCTTCTTTTCCCACAATGTTTTCTAAAGTCGTCTGCAAAAAAGTCGTCAAGTGTGGTTATTGTTTAGGAAAGGTTTAAAGGCTAAGGACAAGTAAAGATTTTTATTGAATCAAGTCTGTGCAGTTTACAGAAATGTTCTTTTGTTTAGTCTGAAAAGCCAAGTACATGTGTTGCACTAATCGTGTTTCTCTGTAAACATCACTTACCAGATAACAAACAAACAAAAAAGAAAACATGCGATTCCGGTAAAAACTAATGGCAAAATTAATTCATTCAAAGGAAAAAAAATGTATTTTTGTTTGATAGAGATGAAATGTATTTATTCATAATAATAAAGAATGGCACTTTGATATTTTCGAAACTTTGAATCGATGTGTTGGTATGTAGTGAAGGATTGCTTATATATGCATTATGTATGAATACTCTTAACAGCACATTGTATGAAATATCATCTTGATATTTCTTTTTCAAACTTTCTACGTGACATTCAAAATCGGAATTGTTATCATTTTTCCTAAAGATTGCCTGGGTCGATCTAAAGGCAATATGTTCGGTATGAACCTACCATCAGCTAAAGAGTTGAAGCCAATAGTAACAACAGTTCAGAAATTGATTAATATGTGGCAAGAGTTGTGCGTTCGCTGGACGTAAACTTCAAGTATCTTTTTAGATCATTCCAATGAAAACAGATTTATATGATTTGTGATCTTGTTCTGTGATCCGACCAGGATAAATGCAGATTAACCCAAGTCGTTATACCACGCCTACATATGGGTTATTGTGAAGTTATTTCAGATTACAATTATAAAGCATAAACAAGAACATTATTTTTGTGTTAAAGAGGTAGGAGCTGATAAGTAGAGCGTCCGTTTCACGTGAGGTCGATTGTAGTGTGGGTTCTCACAGAAAGATCAGGTTTAAAATTACAGTTCTTGGCGGACAAAAAACAAATGTAAAATATCATTTATGAAGAAACACTAATTTACCCATTCCCATACGGGGCTTTGAAACTGATCCAAATTGAACGTAAGAGCAGACGACAAAATAATACGAAAATACATATTATCTGAGTGCCATTTAATAGTAACAATTGTGACGAAAGGATAAGTTTCTCAAAACTAACAAATGTTTCTATCGTCGTCAGCAGCATTTGGGTAAACGCGAGGTAATATGGACTAAGTGGTCAGTTAAACTCGTGAATCCCTCTTTATCAAACAACAAGACTTCTTCCAAAATAAATAACACAATTTCAGACGACAAGCCACAAAATTCAAATGGAAACCTTTGGTTGTCTATAAAATACTGAGAAAACTGTGGACACTGTCATGTCTTGTTAACCTACATTCATATCACACGTGGCTGCTTCAAGCGCGTACAAATCTGTAAATGTTTGATAAGATTGACAAATCATGCCGGTACGGTGCGTATACACATACACTTGGACAAAAGGGTCAATGAATAATTGGATTTCTCTATTTGATTAACGCGCTGTTGTATAAGGGCTTAATTATTGGCCAGCCGCTTAGAAAATAAGGCGACATTTAAAATTCTGACAGCAGACGACTTTTGAAAACATTGTGACAAAAGGAGAATTTGCTCAAGGGTGAGCAAATTCTCCTTTTGTCACGATGATTTCAATGATTGTTGACCCATTATGACGTTTTCCATCTACATTTCTTCGTTAATTGGACAAGATTCAACACTGTGTAGCGCCAATTACTGATGGCAGACGAAGGGTTAATGCCTTATCAATAGAGATAGCGTACACCAAGCACGGGCTATCATGGCTGTACTTGTCACCTGTTGGTGGCAACAGGTCCCGGGTCAACGTACAGCTTGCATAAGGTTCGCAACAGGCAAAACTATTTTCAGGTCAAATTATACTTGTTGGCATTCGGCATGAGCCGGACCTCTATATGAAAAAGATGATGCTTGAACTCATGGTTGGAGCTAGTCCGAATGTAACTTGGTGATTTTTTTATTGGGTCTTTGATGATCCTAACGCTGTAATGTGTTACAGCTTGGGGGCACTGTGTGATAAAATAAAAAACGGTTCGGTGTTCCCCCTCTGGGCCAGAGGCGACCGATCGGTGAGGAGAATTAAAAATGTGGACCAGTCAGAAAAGAGTTTTTCGCAAATAATTGTAATTAACTCTGACGAGTTTTCATTTCAAATGCATCCAGATGGAATGATATATCTACGTCTGGCTCATGTAGACGAAGATATTCCATTCAACGTCTGTAATACAGTTCCAGCTTGGATCATCCGAGTTAGGTTGGTTCATTACTGCCCAAACTTCATGTGCTCATAAGATCATACTAAAAACAAATACCCAATAAACATGTTTATTAAGTATTTGTTAAAGTGAACCTGAGACTAGGTGTTCGGTAGATTAAAGTATAACGTTACTGAGATTTATGTAGGCAAGACCCTTTTTAAAGTACACACAAAAAACGAGAGAATGATAGGTTTATCTTCTCGAAGAACGTTTCAAAGACAGACATGTTTACTAGGCATTTGCATTGGGTAAGAAGAGACATTAATGTCTCAAAATGACTCTCGGGGTAACGATTCAGGTCCACGAATAAACAAGTTGTTGTTGTATAAATAGAACGCCAATGTTTATGTACATTCATACACGATGAAAAACGATAAAGCTTCATCTCTAGTACATACTTTCTTTCATGGCGTGACCTGTGCGAAGAGTTAAAGTACATGTTTACACAAATACTTGGATAAAACCGTGCCCAATGGTTCTAAAAGTTCTCCCCGAATACCTGTGAATGCTGTAATTGCATTTCTTTGAAACGTTTTTCATTGACTGTTTGTCATTGAATAATTCTGCTTTGTTCCAGTGACAGCTCATACATAAAATAAGATGCCAGACGCAAAACTGGTATGTGCATATTTTTATGTAACATATTGAACTGTAAAAGCCAAAGCTTACGGGGTTATTCTTTTAGATTTTAAAACGTCTGGAAATACAACTATTTCATTTTAGTCGGATCCAACTGGCTGACTGATATTAGTGATATATGATTAGATGTATGATCCTTGAAGCGAGAAAGTGGATCTCCATTTCAGGGAACAGTTGCCAAAGGTTGGTCGATCATGTAACGAAACCGCCTTGAAAAGCAGGGTACCGTTTTACTTAACAACTTACGAAATATATTTGCGTAAGTCAAAATTGATAAACATGGATAGTGTCTTTAATGAAAGTACAATTTTGCAATGTGGCACGTCATTGGAAGCGTCTCGGAAAGTCGTTTCCAATGATGTGTTACTTTGCAATATTGCTTTGGCAAATATTGATAAAAGAGGAAGTCTTGTTTTATACTTACGCAAATCTTAAGCGTAAACTGTTTAGTAAAACGGTATCCAGAGAGCTGAGTAGCATTTTACTAAATACTTCTCTAAGAGTTTGCGTTTGTTCTTAACAACCACCCCCTTATTCAAATAGTAAAACAAATGAACTTGCAAAGTAACACACCATTTGAATTATCTCTCCGAGTCCGAGACGCTTCTAATGACGTGTCACATTAAGATAGATTTCTTTTATTTGTGGTGACATCAATGGATATCAGTTCTAACTCACGCTAATATTTTCCGTAAGCCTTTTAGTAAAGCAGTACCCTTGAGTTTGAGAACCGGCAATGTAATTTTCGATGGATCTACCATTTTCACGTAGGAAATCAGTCAGGGGTTTGGATCTAAATGTTCATGCTTGAAATCATTTTCAAACCTTGCACATTTTAAAAAAAGTATAAACGTTTTGTTGTGATAGTCAATGCACTAGTAAAAACCATTTGATAATGTATACTGCCTTTATAAATTCTGATGGACAAAAATATTGCAATATTTTCCGAATTCGCATCCAATTATCTTGACAAGGCAGTGCACCTAACAATGCTCTGGGTATTTCCTACAACACAGGATTCCTTAAAAGCCAGCAAACGCTTGCTCATAGAAATAATTGTCAAAATACTTTAAAACAAAGGATTTATTGTTTAACATAGATTTTGTATAGCTCAACATTATTTCAGTTATGATAAGATGCCAGGCTCATTGTGATGGAAAAACACGCCCCCTCTCTCAATGTTCATAAGCGCTTGTCAAGTCGGGTAAAACAATGTACAATTTCGTTATCAGGTTTGTTCTTTTAAGAAATGCTCAATCCTGAAAATCATATCTTAAAGCCTGAATTTAACATTTTCAATATGAACAAAAAAGGACAATTTAAAATCTCAAAGCCTGAACTCAGGACCAGACCTGTATAATCAATCTGGTAAAAGACCCATGGCACGTTTGACCTATCACCAAACAAAAACGATTTTTGACCAGTGTGTTGCCGATGACACTGGGAAACATTGTGGGAAAAGGAGATATTGCTCCTTAAGAGCAATTTCTGTTTACCGCAATGTTTTCTGTCCTATCAGAAGCTTATTTTATAAGTTCATCACATTTTGAAATGTCGTCTGCAAACTCATCCAACTTAGGACAGTCTAAAATTTGGCGTTTGGTAAAGGGTAAACAGTTCAAGTAAAAATGTATAATAAACATGCCAGGTTTCAGACTTGTATCACCTTTATTCAAAGTGACCTTGTAACAGATCTAACCTTTCAGGGGATAAACAATACAAACAATAAAGTATTCTTAAATTTACTTTAATAAAATATGTACAGTTCCATAAATCATTAATCATTCTAATATTATCACATGATTGCAATACAGTTATAATTAACATATTAAATAATGATACATAACAAGGTCTGTGATAGGTTAAAATGAATTTGTAGATTCCCAAAGGTGAAGAATCATGCATGCTGAATTATTAAATTGGCTGATCTGGATTATTTCTTGTTGGCTTTCACACCTAAGTTGTGCTGATGGTTTTTCTGGTGATAACTATTTGAATCTGACCAAAAGTTCACCAAATAATACAGTTTGATATAGATTTGGTCTCCTCTCATGGGCCTTTAAAGATCAATTTACCCTTATTTGACTGCAAGTTCTCATCTTTGTGACCTGCTTTCATAAATACATATTCTATAATTCAATACATGCATAATAACAAAAGCCTTTTGGTATATACACACTGGTTTTTGTAAATACTTTTGTATATGCAGACGACTTCAAATGGATCACCATCAGTATTGATTAAAAACAAAATAACAAAAGGAGAATTAGCTCAATGTGAGCAAATTCCATTTTTGTAACATTATTTTCAGAAATAATCCTTTATCATTGTTTATTATTCTATTCAATTTCATTAAAACTTGTTTTTTAAATAATAATGTCTGCTGTGAACCTAAATAAAAAATACACTATCAGCAATGCACAAAGCAGACAGAGAGAGAGAAAAAGCTAAAGTCCAATGCTTACTTTGTTTCAAAAAGGTATTAGAAAGCATGGCACAAAAACATGTTTCCTAGATTAAATCATTCAAGACTACAGGGCATCGTGCTATTCCTTGTACAACCTTAAACAGACTGGTTCACACTTGAGCATTTAATTTTTCTAAACTCTGTCATACCACTTCAAACATCTTCCTTCAATATTCTTCAGAAAGAGCAGAAAACATTGTGGGAAAAGGAAAATGCTCGTTACAAGCAATATCTCCTTTTCCCACAATGTTTTCAAGAGTCATCTACAACAGTGGTCAAATGTCGTTATTGTTTGGGAAAGGATTAAGACACATAGAATCATCACCTTTCCATTAGTCAGCGATGGACTACTCCCAAAAAAAATTCATATTCATAGCTACCATGAATTGAACCCAGGAGGGGGGACTTTGTGATGAAAGTCCAGGGTACCGTTTTACTTAACATTTTATGCTTAAAATTGGCGTATATTAAAAGCAGCATTCCCTCTTGTTTCAATATTGTGCAAAGCAATTAAGCGAAGTAGCACATAATTGGAATCGTCTCTCTCTCTTAGAGAGGCTTTCAATGACATGTCACATTGCAATATTGTACCTTCATTTAAGATTCTATCCATGTTTATCAGTTTTAACTCGCGCAGATGTTTTTCTTTATTAATATAATAAAATAGTTCCCTGCTATCTAACCACTTGGCAATGGCAGCCCCCCATGACCATTTATCAAGCTATTGTCCATTACCCTGCATGCCATGTATGCAGGAAACCATTAAAACTACAACAACTAGACCATTGGGGCAGTCGACAGCAATGGTAAATGACATTTCAATTCTAAAACATTTTAACAAAAGGATAAATTGTATATCATAAACAATATGTTTTCTTGACCCCAAAGCTTTTACAATCTTTTGCTGTGCTCACATCAAGATCAGTTAACCCTCATAGTGCTGGAACCAACTTTATGCTTATCTAAACAGGCTAGATCCAAGTAAATTGGCTGCTGGCCTGTGATCTTACCTGTTTGCTACTCTGAGTATCTTTCCTCAACAGAATTAAGCAGTTAAAGGCTTTGGAAAGCAGACAACACAAAAATCTGTTTTTTAGAAAAATACACAGCATTCTAAGGGTTAAGATTAGAAATAAATGGAATAATGAGCAGACAGGTGCTCCTTTATTGGAAAAACCCTATCTTTATCATATAAGGTGAAATGGTCATTGTAGAATGAAATTTAGCTTATATTTAATCACATTATCGAACAGGCATCAGAAGATCCAGGGAATTTAGGTACGCCATTTTCATCAAAGTTCAGGCCGGGGGCCATTTCTCCTACTATGTCTTTTGGGGGTTGGCCTAAGTCTTGCATCTGAAAAGGATGTTTAAAGGTGTTATATATAAACTCTTACTCTTGCGTATCTTTCTCATAGAAACGCCCAAATGACGCAGAACCAATCATGGCATGCATTTTATCAGGTTTGAAAAGAAACATCCAAATGCTTGTACTCGTGACATGTATGCTAACCAGAGATGATATTTCTGACAGCTTTATAATTCCTGGCATTAAAACAACATGTTTTAACCCAAATATAACATGTCAACACCTTACTGCTGTAAAAGAAATTGAGTTTTACACCTTTAGAATAGAATTTCAGTTACATCATATTTGACAGTGCACCAGCTATGCTCTAAGCATTTCTTCACAAGCATTACACAAATATCTTTGCAGGCTATGGACTGGCAAGGGTTGAAATTGCTTATAGATGTTTATAACTTTGAAAAATGGCTTTAAATTGCAGGCTTCTAATTGACCAATACTTGGAAAAAAAGAGAAATTCAATCCATAATCCAATATAAGTGATGCCAAATTAGAAAGTAAGCAGATGACAAGGCACTGGAACCGACTTCATGCTTATGCAAACAGGTTCCATCCAGGCCAGCCATCAAGTAAATTGGCGACTTGCTGTGATCTAACCTGTTTGCTACACTGAGTATCTTTCCTCATAAAAATAAAGCAGGTATTTAAGATTTTGGAAAGCAGACGACACACACATCTATTTTTTAAATTTACCCAGCATTCTAAGGGTTACGCATGAGAAAAACAATAGCAATAAATAGCCTACTTTCCTTTATTTGAGAAACAAACTATTACCACTTATATCAATCACTCATGTTTCATGGCTACATAACCAGTACTTGCAATGAACATCATTAATGAAAAAAAAAACTCAAGAGTGCTAGAAATCACTGTGACAAAGAGAGGAATTGCTCCTGACAAAACTTTCTCTTTAGGCTCAAGGTTTCTTGCGACATATGCTAAACGTATAATCAAATAAGAAGGTAAAGGGAAATCTATTAAAAGAGCATAAAATGCAATCAAACCAACCTTTTGCATTTTATCCATGACTTTCTCATGCCTCTTGTTTTTCACGTCATCTGTGTCGGATGCCTTCTCTTCGTCAAAGTCTTTTAAAATTTCCACTATGATACGGTGTTGTTTGTCGTATTTTTCATAACTTGCTTCTGGAACTTTCCCTTTGTTTTCTTTTAGCCAATCCGGATACTGAACAAAATAAAAGTAGCAAGGAATCTTATATATGACGAAGTGAAAAGTACTCAGGACTTAACCTTTAGAATGCTGAGTAATTTTCTAAAAATAGATTTGTGTGTAGTCTGCTTTCTTAAACTTTTAATATCTAATTAATTTTGTTGAGGAAAGATACTCTGGTAGCAAACAGTTAGATCAAAGACCAGCCACCAATTTACTTGGCGGCTGGCCTGAATCTACCCTGTTTGTATAAGCATGAAGTTGGTTCCTGCACTAGAGGATTATATAGCTCACTCCAAGACTGTAGTAAGTTCATTTACGTTTGCGTGTTGCACTGAACCATCCATTTTAGAACATATTGTAATGCTCATCCTACAAAGGTCCCTTACACTTTCAGAAGAACTTGTATCAATCAGCTTAGATGAGAAAAAGAAGCAAGTCAGTGAAGTATTGGCGAATTTCTTTAGATGGTAACAAAGATTCCAGCTTACACACAAAAGCTTTTACCCTTTCCCAAACAACCATTTTTTGACTGTTCCAAATTGAAATAGTTTGCAGACAACATTTCAAAATGTGATGAAATTGGACAATATTCTTCTGATAGGGCAGAAAACATTATGGGAAAAAGAAAAAATTGCTCGTTATGAGCAATTTCTCATTTTCCCACAATGTTTTCTAAAGTTAAAGTTTTCTTGTTAAATAGAAAGCATGATCTTGTAAGAATAACTCAATTATTCTCTGAACAGTAAAACACAAATCTTTTTTTGTGATGGTTAAAATTCGAATTTAAATGTCTATGTATCATTTTTTGATAAAGCAAGCTATGTTTGAGCTAATATACTAATAAGCTTAAGTCTAGGATGTCTTTAACACAGATTTTCCTAGGTATTCATATAAATAATAAAAGAATAAACAACATGCAAAATTAAATGACAAAAAGTTTCTGTGCTCGTCTTTATCTTTAAAACCAAAGACTCTTAAATGTCTCCATACATAAGAACAGAAACACTTATGCAGTATAAAAAGTTCTTCAGCTCAATACAATTTCTTATTTAGATATAGATTCATTAACCCTTTTTATTCACCATATATTAACTTATCTATACAGTTATGCGGCGCAATTTTCAATGCAGAAAAAGGATACAACTCAAGAATCATCTATGAGCAAATTTTCACCTTGTAGTAATGGTTCCTTCTAACAATCATAGAAACTTTTATCTATAGTTTTTAAAAATTACCGTTTTTGTTGCTTCAAATCTAGACCAGTCCAAATAATCCTTTGTCCAGTTACCAAACAATAACGACATTTAACCACTTTGATGCAGATGGCTCTGGAAAACACGATGGGAAAAGGAGAAATTGCTCGTAACGAGCAATTTTTCCTTTTCCCACAATGCTTTCTGCACTATCAGAAGATTATTTTCAAATGTCATCACTCTTTCAATTTTGGACCGTCGAAAGATTGACATTTGGTAAAGGGTTAAATGGTAAATTGTACAGTAAATACATACCTTGTCTGCAATATCTTTAAGCGAGGGATACAAAACATCTTTGGATAGTAATGTTTTCATCATTCCCTGCATCATCGGCATGAATCCCGCGTCCCCACCCCCGCCTTCAAGTCCCATACCTGCAAACATGTTCATCATCTCATCTGGTACCATACCATCTCCCCCCCCACCACCAACACCAGCTCCATCCTTTGGTAATAGAAAATGATTCACATAAGTTATTTACTCGTGAACTTCAGTTTAACCATTAGAATGCTGGGTAATCTTCTTAAAATAGACTTTTGTGTTGTCTGTTTTCCAAAACCTTAAATATCTGCTTAACTTTGATGAGCAAAGATACTTGGAAGAGCAAACAGTTTAAAACAGGCCAGCTGCCAATTACATGGATTTTGCGGTAAGCCCAAAGCTTATCTAATTCACGCTCGAGGACGTGTATCAAGATACATGACTAGTTCTTGCACCAATTTATGGCTGATTTATGGTAATTTCACCTAGCTGCTAACTGGGATTAAACAGCCTACCCCAATATCACCACTGTCTCCAACATGGTGGGATTAAACCGCCTACCCCAATATCACCACTGTCTCCAACATGCTGGGATTAAACCGCCTACCCCAATATCACCACTGTCTCCAACATGGTGACTTTTTAAAGAAGGTTTCATGTAGGAATAAAAAAAAAAAAAAAGACCATACTTTTGAAATTCACCGTTTCATGTTTCTATAAACTGTGATGAGGCTTTTGTATTCTTTATTGCTAGTCTTTCTTTTAAAAATGTTAACACATTACCACATAACGCCACATGTTTGTGTCTTGCAGCAGACAATTTTCAAAAAGCATTGTGTCAAAAGGAGAAATTGCTTGTCACAAGCAACTTCTCCTCTATTCACAATGCTTTTTCAATCTATTCACATATCACAACAGCAGAACTTGAAAGGTTTTCAAATGTTTACAAAGCGTTTCTTAAGTTGTCTGCTTCAAGTAAAAGAAATGGCGTCTGCAGGTGGTAAATATCTAATTAAACAACTACTTTTGATAGAAGGACTTTACTCGGGACTGTGACCCTACCTGTAAATTCTCTGTATTTTGGGCTAAATTGGACAATGTCTCATTTAGAGTTGTCTGGAAATTCTTCTTATTGGCCTCAGAATCACCTGTAATTTAATGACATATTGACTCCTTGAAGCTTTTTAGAGACTCTTTCAGAGATTTGTGCTTTTGGAGAAATAAAAGTTAAACATTTGATATTCATAATCCATGTCACCAGGAATCAGGAAATATCCGAATCCTATTCGTCTGAGATTCGGCCGAAAACCCTTCATACGTCTTAACAACCACCCTCCAAAAAGAAAAGTTTTAATTTTCAATTTTTTCCATGCATCTAACCATAGATAATGCTTTTATGCAACAACACTAAAACAAACTTTTTATTTAGGATAACATTGAGTATAAACTTCATGTTTCTGTATTCTTGGTTTTAACAATCATATTATAAAATCGTCCTTTCCCAATGAAAGGTAAACAGGATCTGAGGTCTGTTTGTTTTAAGCTCTTCAAGAGTCATTGTTGTGATTCCCCTGATATCCAATAAAGTTGTTTAAAAAGTCTGTGTGCGAAGCAAACTTTCAACATCATCATACTTTACACATTAAAACTCTTTGATGTCTTGCAACTTAAAAAGTAACACTAAACATCGGACCTAATGTGCTTAATTTGATTGGTTTTCCCGGAATAAGGGTGTCACATGTACTTCTCAATCAAGCATGCCTGTTTGTTTATAATTAAACTCCTACCTAACCCGCGTCTTGGGCATTGTTTGACATGGAGATAACAATTAACGGACTAATTATGTGATTCTGGAGGTATTGTCAGTTGTGTAGATTGTCATATGAAATCGGCATAAAACTGACAAAATCGGCATTTTCCTGATCCCTGCTTGTCACTTAACCACAGACTGATTTTTAATTTTTTTTGGTTTTGTTAATTAATGAGAAGTGAAAATTCACGCCTGTCTGTTCTTCTTTGGGAAAGCCAGTTTGTAAATAAACGGAGGATTTCTTTCTCATCTACCTTGCTATTGTCACATGACAAGAAATACCTTCATAACTTTTGTCATGATGATTTCCTGAAACTGATTAAGCTGGTGCATTATTTAAAATGCATATTTATTGTAACATTCTCGAAACATTTATGCAAATTAGGGAACCTAACACATTGTTATAGAGAACATGTAGGTAAATAAATGGACTAAGTAACTAATCAGTTTTTCACTGATCGGATGTGCTTGTGTCATTAAGAGGTCTTTTTGCTTGTTTTGTTACATTGGCGGCAGCAGTGGGATTACGACTTCTCCTAATGGTATTGCGTTTGCCTTGGACAGTACAGCAGTGTTTTTCACTGATCGCATTTGTGAGTGTCTTTAACCCTTAACCAAACGCCAATTTTATTATATCCCAAAATTGAAAGAGGTTGCAGACATTTCGAAATGTTATGAAACTGAACAATGATCTTCCGATAGGGCAGAAAACATTGTGGGAAAAGGAGAAATTGCTTGTCACAAGCAATTTCTTCTTTTCCCACAATGTTATTCAAGGTCGTCTGCAACAAACTGGTCAAATGTCGTTATCGTTTGGTAATGGGTTAAGGGGTTTAATTGCTTGATTCATTACAATATCAAAGAAATAGTCAATCCCATTACCAGCACTGCCGGCCGCCTCGGCTAATTTCTCTATCTGCTGTAACATCCCAGGATCATCTGACATTAGTGTCTTCATTGCCTCCTCAAACTGCTTGGCCATCTCGTCAGAAAACTCCTCCGTAAACATGTCCGAAATCGGATCCGTCCCATCTGTCGTTCCATCTTTTCCTGCAGTCTAGGGAAAAATTAATCAGCATTGTGGCATTATGGGCGAGGTTGTACATTATTCAGCGTTTTTTTTTCACCAATTGGGAAAGGTGTCTGTTGCCAAGATAATTGGGAAAATTTGGGTCACTTCCGTTATTTTTCTTATAATTGGAAATTTTTGGAGATGTATTCGAATAATAGGAACCTCTTCATCAGTTACTAGCTTTTTCAGTTTTTTAAACTTGAATTATGGACACTGCAGGTAGAGTACAGTAACTTTGTCAATACATGCTTTGAGTTGCTGAACTGGGAAAAAACTGGTGTGACTTTGAATTTTTGGCAAAACTGCATGGTTTTAAAGAAATTTCCATTTGGGAAGGTGCCTTTAATGGGCCCTTGGTATATTACATGAAAAATCCCTGAAACTGCTAAATTTGTCCCAATGTTTCTGCCCAATATTGCATAGAAATTGTATTGGTTCATGCTATTTCTGACATCTGCTGATGCTTTCAATTTGGACTAGTAACACAAATTTGTATTTGGCAATGTCAGAATGGTTATTTGAATTTCAAAACAAAGACTCAGACTCACATACCTTATTTTGGGGTTTTGGTACTGTTGGTGGAACACCAGTGTTCTCACTTCCGCTACTAAAGTCCTCTAACGCATCTGAAACATAGCATAATCATTGTCATAATAACCTGAAACAAACCAAGCTTTAGGAAATCTTAAGAAAAATACATAAAAAAGGTAAGAATTAGGAAGATTTCTTTTTCCAAATCTCAAGGTATAAACATAACAACTAATATTTTACTAAAAAATTTATACGTCTTGAAAAAAGTCTACAATACATTTTTTGAGATTTAAGAAAGAAAGCGGGAAATAAAAAATAAGCTTGTTAGTAAGTTATTTCACACTAAAATGCTGTTGTACAAAAAAGTACTTCACCATTTACCATTGGTAAATTTTCGACTGTCCCAAATTGTAAGAGTTTGCAGATAACATTTCAAAATGTGATGAAATTAAAAATAATCTTCTAATAGGGCAGAAAAGGAGAAATTGCATGTTTCCCACAATGTTTTCCAATGTTGTCTACAACAAACTGGTCAAATGTCAAATATTGTTTGGTAATTGACTAAGTAAACTATAATTTTCCTATATATGTGTCAACCCTGCAATGTTATTGTAAACATTCCCTCCCTCAGGCTTGTTTGCACTCTTGAAATGTAATATCACTCTTTCCTTCATAATATACAGTCATATTGACTTACAGAAAACATAAGGAACAATTATGACAAAAAGAAAAATCCTTCATATCCTTCGTAGAGCATACTGAGGCAGCTCAGAACAGGTCATACCCAACTTCATGGATATCTTCATAAAACCGGAGTTGCCAAGAATGACAAATGTTCATGTGGAGAGTCAGAGACTTTGTCTCATTAATTTCTGGAAGCCCCCATTAGGCATAAAAAAAGGTGTTTGTTAATGGTAACCCTACCCTACCTAGCCAAACCTGCCTACCCTTAAGATTTTATTTGACTTTTGAAAGAAAAAATCAATTGGCGTCGAATTTTAAACATATCATTTGAAACTTCTAGCGCATTTCCGCCAGGCCAGTTTACGAGTTGAATAGAATGTGAACATCTGACAAATGATTGTTTTTTCGTCTCTTCTATCATCGCTTAAAGTCGACAACTACTGAAAATGCATTTTAATGGATGCTCATCTGTGTCAGAAGACAGTTCTATGTAATGTTAAACTATTCTGTTTTTTTTTTTTTTTTTTAAAAAAACAGCACGTAAAACAGAAGCTTAAAATTAAAAAAAAAAAAACCTAACTTTCCTACGTACTGATTTTGAAGATGTTGCCCTAAACAAACAATTTATTCTTTTAGGCCTTATGTGGAAAGTAGGGAAAGAATGAATTGTTTGAATTAAATTCAAACCATGACAACCAATTTAGCGGTCACCACAAATTATCTAGAGTCAAATAAACATTGAAAATACTGGAGAAAGGAATTGTATATGCGAGTCTATGTGACCTTAAGGCTGAAAATCTGAAACTGAAAACTGACAATCGGTTAAAATCCATATTCTATGCTCAGTCAAAAATTCTGATAAAAAAGGGCTGTCAGTCTCAATCGGATGGATCTTACGGGCGAAAGACCGTGCCAAAGGCACGGTCTGAAGACCGCCTATATGTTACACGTACGTACGAAACGAAAGAAGGTAGATCTACCTACAAAACCAATGATTTCCGAATTACTCAGAACCCTATAGGACTTTTTTCGGCCATTTTGGTTGCAACCGGGTTTTTTGGCCCCATATGGCGCCATCTTGTCCGAAAAATTATTTTTATTCAGCTCTTTTACTAGCAATGATGTGGAAAAATCAAAGTTAACAAGCAAAAAATAGAAGGATTTTCCTCCGAATATTTTTTACAACATCTTAAACAATAAACAGTTTTGTAAAATTTAGACCGCATTTCAACATTTTCTGTTTATTTGGTGAAGGTGGCGTCTCTCATCCTAAAACCCGTCAATTCTTCACATGTTGACATGGTGATTACACCAAGAACTGTAACGTGCACTTTCCATTTTTGTGTATCACGTGACAAGACATTTTCTATACATATCATCATCGTTCCGATCACCGCTTCAAATCTTAAATCGAATGAAATAATCGCCTTGTTGAACGAACATCGAAAACGATGATGTCAGGTAAGATAACTTTTTGTACACTTTCATTTTCGTATAAAGAACGCATATTTTAACAGTATATTTTGTATAAAGCGAGATAGATAAATCGAAGAGAGTCTGGACCGTCATCCTATGTTTACAAACAAGATGGACACTACGAGCACTATCTTACTTAGCCTGGGGTCCTGGCCCATGCTAACCCGCACTATTGTGTTCGGTAAACTTTCTCTGACACGCCCTAGTTCGCGGTATACGAACGGGCCAGGACCCCAGGCTATATCTTACTCCGAATATTGATTTTATGTCACCGCATCTATCTATGTGTCGAGGTAGTATTTAGTACACTTTCCAGTGTTAAAAGCTACGGGCAATATGGACATACATTTTAGAGACGAAAAAAGGTTTGTTTACATTGAGATCATTTCAAGGCTGAGTAATCTTGATCCGTATTGGATTCTTCTTTTTGGATTGACGATGTGCCTGGTTTTTTTTTATTCACACGTTCTTTGCTCTTTGATTCTTGAATCTACCTATCCTGATGACTTCCAAAACGTATGTCTTTTCACCGATTATTAATGGAGACATAGTCGGGGAACATAGTAATGAATTTTAAGTTAATTTCATTTGTCTGCTTTCCAGAATCAGCCATAGTTCAGACTGTGTGAAGGTCAAATGTGAACCGGCAACCAAAGAAATGAATGTTGTGGTACTGCATAAAGAAAGATTCTTTGTTTTATAAGCACATGTAAGTACAACTTATCTTTTTCATAAGTAATTATGATATGAATAATACCTTGCAAATACAGATAAGACAAACAAGGAAATTTTGGTTTGAAGATCTTTTTACTTTAGAAAGAAGTTTTTACCTGAACTACAGGTGTTTTATACTGTTTTCAACACTATGTCAAACATAAATTTTATGACTTAGTTTGTGTGCATATCAATACATCCTCTTAGCATGGTTTTTCTAGAGAAAAACTACACTGCAATATTTTCCAATTAGATTACTTTATCTTCCTTCCATTCTTAATTTGATGAGAAATCTTAATAAACAATGATGTAAAAGGATGCATAATGACAATTGAATTTCAAACAAGTGGCTGGAATAGATTTGTTTTTCCATTAATGCACATGGCTCAGTCTTGAGCTTAATAGTACATGTCTGTATAACCTACCAGTATAAGGCTAGGAAATGTTTCTTGCCAAGAAACACTACACAGCAATTTAGGTGAATGCCATTGAGGATCAAACCCAGGTCCACGCCGCTAACCATTATGCCACTGTGTGGCCAAACCATGTATATTTAGACCTTGCTATGACATGAACCAAATCTACTTACCTTTTCAAGTGAGATTCATATAATGATTACCACTAAATGAACAAAGACATCATAAGTAATTTTATAACAAGATTTTGGCAAATGTGTTGCCAATTAAAAGATTCAAAACAAAGTTTGGTAATACAAAAAAGACTCTACAGTACTTTTGAAATGATATCTTTTCAACATTCATGTTTTATGTACATCAAAACACTTCTGTTATGTACAAGGTACAGTGACAAAGAAAGAACCATTTTAACATGGATTTTGTTTTAAACTTATGTTTCTTCCATTATCTCTTTTAAACAGAAATATATCTGTGCCTGACAGAGGAGGAACTGTCCATGATGTGCTGACATGAAAGATTACCTTGACAAAAAGAAAACAGATGAAGACCTGTATGAAAACTGTCTCTGCATTTTTTTCTGTAAACGTTTAAATCTAAAACATGTGTGGAATCTATATTTTGTAGCACAACACAAACAAGACTGACAGAAATGCACATGTATTTCCAATACTGATAGATAGTTGTAGCAAAACTGTCTCAGTTTGTGAGATGAAAGAAACTTTTCCCATAATGTTTAAGAAACTACTGTTAAAAGTCAAATCATTGGACAGTAAGAGTTTTCATTCACTATTTTGTACAATATAAGGCAGCAGATAGCATTTAAAACTGAGATACATATTGCTGGTTCAATTTATTACATATTCTACCACTGATTTGAGGGACCTTTTTACTGCAAAAGGTGCAATAGGGTGAATTATTGTTTAATGAAATACAATAATATCTGCTTAGTTTCAATAGTAGACCAGTTAACCCATTGCCAAACAAAACTGAAATTTAACAACT
The DNA here is from genome assembly GCA_947846245.1 of Cerastoderma edule. NCBI lineage: Eukaryota > Metazoa > Mollusca > Bivalvia > Cardiida > Cardiidae > Cerastoderma > Cerastoderma edule. Next base: position 37,484,640 of record OX401409.1, read on the forward strand.
TTGTTGAAGACGACTCAGGAAAACATTGTGGGATTTTTTCCTTTTCCCACAATGTTTTCTGCCCTATCAAAAGATTATTTTTCAATTTCATCACATTTTGAAATGTCGTCTGCAAACGCTTTCAATTTGGGACAGTAAAAAATTCGGTGTTTGGTAAATTGTTAACTCATGTAAACACATTTGTATGCAAGTGGGGCATAACAAATTTGAGTAAAGCCACCATTATAACCAGTTTAACATTATTTCTACAGCAAGTACTCCCTTTTGTCACAATGATTTCATTCTCTGCAAAAATGATCTCTTTTTCCTAATTACAAACACTTTAGGTTGCAAATAATTTCTATTTCAAACAATGATGGCTCTACATTTTGGACATTTCTAGAAATAAAGCATAAACAATAATAATTTCTGAATACTATTGGGTAAAATATATTGTTATTAACAGATTCATTATTTGAAAGATTTCCTTGCATCACATTAGCTTCTTATTCTCTGTTAAAGATATGTTAAATTATTTCTACCTTATGAAACGCTTTGCATGGTGCTGGAGTCTTTTAGAAAACACTGACAAAATCATGAAATGAGTCAAATGACTAAATGAGCAGTTATCCTTTTTCTCATCATAGTTTAAATCAAATGTCATAGTTAAATTATGCAATTTTCTTGTAATCTGCTATTACTTTCATTGATAACAGTCACAAATAAAGCTTGAATGAACCTTTAAGGATAAATGATGAAATTTTGCCTGTTTACTTTCAATAGAAGATGTAATAGTTATAGGAATTTACAAAAATTCTGTGCTTTGTTCTCAATTTGGACTCCTTTTTGTAAATTGTGAAATATTCCACAAGTATGGATATTACATCCTGAAGATGATGAAACAAAACATTTGGAAAGAATACTTTAATCAATAGTTTGTTAAAAGGAGTAACAGGTTATTGACTCAACATTGCAGCATTTAAGGTTATGTTTAAATGTGGAAAATATGCAAACTTATATAACTTTCCTTATTTAAAGAACATAACATAATGTAAATCATGCATTGCATTTTGGAGAAGGTTAAACCAAATAAAGGCTAACACTATGGCTGATCATTTGAACAAGTTTTTGTATAGATCTGTACATATTCCATTGAGAAAAGTGTTTGTTATTACTACTAATTAACCTCGATAAATTTTGTCAATTGTTTAACAATAGAATTATCTTTTGTTTGTTTCAACTAATTACAGAAAGACTTTTGGTGCTTTAGATAATTTCAAAGACTTTTGACAATGATGGATATCCTTCCTAACACAAATTTTCCCCTCTATCTCATCATTAAATCATATGCTGTGAAAGGTTTTTAAGAATGATTCAGAGAAAGCATATACTTACAACATACAATTTGGTGAAGAGTAAATTCTACATATCAAGGTTTCAGTGCAATACAAAACTGTAAGTGCTTCACATATTGGAAGTACTAACTGAAGTCTTGCATTGAATCCTCATTTTGCATGGAGAGATTTTGGAATTCAAATTATTTAGTTTGGTGGTTTTGATAATGCACAAACAGTGTCTTCTGTTTCTTATTGCATTACTGATATGGGTAGGACAGCTAAAACATGAGGGTATCTAGCGAGAACCACCAACCACACATACATGAGTCTTAGATACTATGTTTGATTATGGTTTAACAACATTTTCAACAGAATGTTTCAGTTGTGTCAGTAGACATATCCCTGTTTGTTCCAATTATTTCCTCGTCAGTTCCTGCGAATAAACCTTCTAAACCACCGATCACTTACCCCATACAAACATCGTTGCTCTGTGGTTTAGTTAAAATAATTCAACATGAAGAAGCGTTCCACCCCCACCCCCACCCCCGAAGTTAGTTTTGGGTAGGACCTGGATCACGGCTTAAATGTGGTTATGGAGTATCCATTGATAGCATCCAACCATACATAAATGTTTAAGTCTTAGATGCTATTGTTGGATTATGGTTGAACACCATTTTCAACAGAGTGTTTCAGTTGTATCAATGGACATCAATCTCTGCTCCTGTTATTTCCCCACCAGAACCTTCCAATATTCCTCCCTAGACATAGTCCGAATGATCCAGACGTAGATATTTCATTCTTCGCCACAGTTAAAGCTTGGATCATCTGAGTTACCCTAGACACTGACCATTTAACCCATACGAATATCATTGCGTTTTGGTTAGACATTTAAAAAGTCGTGGTGCAATGACTTTCGAAAGAATATCATACAAGCCGAAGCATCAAACGCATAATTATTCAAGCTCTATACCAACTATACTTTTGTCTAATGACAATGTGTACTATTCGTAATGGTTAGCAACTCATATATATCCACAGTGGTAGAATAAAGTAGTTGGTGTCGTAGGTTATATATTAAACACATCTGATTTGTATCTTGACAATGGCTATTTCTTTCAAATTGGAGTGCCTTCAGACAGGACACTGCTTCCTGGCCTAGTACTACTGATACAATACAAAGGGAACATTATGTTATACAAATCCAGAATTAGCACCGTTCATTAACTGAAGGAAAAAATCTCTTTCGCCCGGTTTAGGCTTTGCCTATTTTCATATTAGTCTGAATATGTTAATTCAAATCTTAATGAAAACCCTGGTAGGTTACCTGTAGGTTATTACTAACATAGACCCACATCTTGAACTCGCGAAAATACACGACGAATCAGAATTACTACTGAATTAACACAACATATACTCTGAAACGAGTTAAGTGAATTAGATATGTTAAAAATCAAAGAGCTCACCAGTCAATAACTCGTCAAGCTCCGCGTCGATTTCGCGATCAACAGAATTGTTAGTTGTAGTTTCTTTCTTGCTTGTTGAGGCCATTGTTGTTGTTGTTATTATTTAGTATGATAGGGGCATACACTAAAACGCAGACGGCTTACGCAGACAATATACACAAAGAGGAAAACGCAGACAAACTAGACAAAGAGGAAAAACGCAGACCATATAAGTGAAACATGGGTTTTAAACATATATGCACTCAAATTAAGTTTTTAAGAGACGTATGTGAAGTCTTGCAAAAATTATTAGACAATTATCAAAGACCTTAGGTCTTTGCAATCATAGAGAGATTGCTATTGAAATGTGAAGTTTATTTCGGGGAAAAAAGGATAAATTGTTAGTGTGTTTTGTCAGAACATCTATGTCTCTCTCTGTTATAAGCAATTCCTTTTTGCCTAAGTGGTTTGTCAACTGCTCTACCTCACATTTGATTACGAGCGATGGATAGTATGGATTAAGGGTTGTTGGCAACGGCGAAAAGTTGCGATGTCAAAAGCTGAATTGACGGAACCATCCTTTTATCAGAATTGTTTCAACATAGAAAGCTAAACAATTTCAAAATTGGGAGAGGTGTTAAAGAGTATGATTGTTTTATTACATCCATTCCTTCATTTGCATATTTGTGTTTAGAAACATAAACAAACCACAGGACCGTACAAAGAAACATAAAACAGTGCACTTTAATTGTTTAATTTAGGAGAGAATACTATTCTTACAGGACCAACTGCTCATTAGGAACAGCGTGTTATAAAAAAAGCTTTACTAATTGCTTGGTTGAGGGGTTTTATTATGGAATATTGGTCACGACCATGTTGAACCGAAACGGCGATTTTCCCGTGCGTCTATAGATAGAATTGAAAAAAAAACAGATTTTGATTTTCACCTCCGCACTGACCTGATAATTTCCAATGAAAATTAAATAAATTTCTTATCACCACAGGTGATACTCTGAAGATATGTTCCCAGATGTGCTAGTTTGATTATGGGTTAAGTTTTAATGGTTCATTTGTGCCTTTTGATTGCTGAGATGGTCCGATCGTCGACGGACTACATATGGTCGCTGCAATCGTATCTACTCGGCAATCCCCGTAACAAGTCGGTAGATATACCTCGTAGGCAGTACATGAATCCTGGGGTAATTTTAAGAAATGGCCGAGGTGTTCCGAATGATGGTCGCTGAAGTAGGTGTTTTTCACCACGTGTAAATCGGTCCTTTGTTGACAAAAACAGAGCCTTCCCCTCATGGTTCCTTCGATTCGTTCGAAGTGGAATGTTTATAACTGTTTGACACCGAAACATTGTGAAAAGAGGGGATATGTTATTGTACATGAGGAAAAGTCAATCTGATGTACTAAATCAAAGCCCCGTTTATTCTCCCTCTTGATAACATATGATGATGATAAATAAATGATCAAAATTTGAAACGTTTATGAAGAGTTTTGTTTATTTTTATTTAATGCATCCCTCCTTTTACTACAATGCTTTCCGAAGTAGACAGCTCCAGAAATACCAGAACTGGGAGTTGTTAAATGGATTGGTACTTATATATCACCAGAATCCTTCCTGCAGAAATTTGCGCTTAATCCCAACTCAAACCAACAGCAGACAGCAAAAAGGCATTCAATTGAAACCATTTTGCTAAAAGAATCAATTTATCATCAGGATCAATTCTTCTCTTGTCAAAATGGTTTGCAATAAACTATACACATATTTAATTAACAGGACAAATATAGAGGGAAAGGGGATAATGACAAAGTAGACAAATTCTGTATCAAAAACAGAATAGCTGGAACCATCCTTCTGTCACAATAATTTCAAAAGAATAAAGTTAAAGAAATAACAGATCTGGTTGGTAAGGTTAAATATATATTTTCTGGTGCAACAACCATTCCTCAACTTTGGACTTTTTTTGTTTATTAAAAATGAAAACAACACCTACATAAAGCAAATAAGCATGAACAAACTTCAGTGTTGTTATGATGTCCAATGGGAAGTAGAAACTACTGTACTGAATGTATAATTTAAACAGAAGGAGCAAATATCACAGTGATTTGCTATGTCATTTACTCCATGTTTAGTTAGGTGGGCTTATATATGGAGTAAGAGGTTGGAATAAGTTTTAAGTTGGAATATTCTTCTATCTTTGATAGGTGTGGTCTGCGTTTTCCTTCTTTGTCAAGTGTGTCTGTGTTTTCCTTCTTTGTCTAGTGTGTCTGCGTTTTCCCTCTTTATCTATGTTGTCTGCGTTTTCGCTCTTTCTCTATATATTGTCTGCGTTTCAAATATAAGATGTCTCATTTTTTGCACCCAACAGAGTAAAAACTTAAAAAAAATAAAATAAAAAGCCAGTCATATTAACATAAATAGCAGTTTGTTTACTAAATAATTCATTATAAATGTATACATGTATCTTCATATACATTATATAAAAAAGAAAGACAACTTCTTGATCTTATAGCGGTAATTGTCTTATAATTCTCCTCAGATTCAACAAACACCGTCTAAAATGTCCAAACCAAAATATAGTTGTCCCTGGATTACAACAGACATCAGGAGACAAATCCACAAACGGCAGAAACTTTACCATCGAGCACGACACTCAAATGATCCCCAATTGAAAGCCAGATATAGGTGCTTTAGAAACTTTGTCCAGAAATCAATCAGGGATGCTTACTGGCACTATGTCTCAAGTATTTTTGATGACCAGGGCACAGAGTACGAACAGACTCAATTACGCACAACAAACAAGCGGTTCTGGTCCTTTATTAAAAGCCAGAAGAACGACTCCTCCAACATTGCCTCATTAAGAGAACAAGGAATCCTCAAATCTGACACTAAAACTAAGGCCAACATCCTTAATAATCAATTCCATTCAGTATTTACTGCAGAGGCAGCCGCAACCCTACCCAATAAAGGCACAAGCCCATACCCAAGTATGGATAACATTGAGGTTGATGCTAATGGAATCGAAAAGCTATTAAGTAAACTTAATCCACACAAAGCCTCAGGGCCTGACAATATAGGTGCGAGGATACTACACGAGGGCCGCAGGGAAGTTAGCCCAATATTGTCTATCATTTTTAATAAATCACTTCTTGAGGGTACAGTTCCTGACGACTGGCGGCTAGCCAATGTTGTACCAATATATAAAAGTGGCGAAAAGTACAACCCAGCCAACTACCGGCCTGTCTCTCTAACTTGCCTTTGCTGCAAGTCCCTTGAACATATACTGGTCAGTAAAATGATGAGACATATTGAGGCTAACAAAATCCTTGTGGACTCTCAGCATGGCTTCAGAAGTCGCAGGTCATGTGAATCCCAGCTAGTGCAATTTTTCCATGACCTAGCCACCAATTCAGACAGGGCTCATAGCGGTAAACTCAGACAGACAGATGTCGTTGTGATGGACTTTGCCAAAGCGTTTGACAAGGTCCCTCACAATAGACTTCTGTATAAACTTGATTATTACGGCATCAGAGGTCTTAACAACTCTTGGATCCGCTCTTTTCTTTCAAACAGAACCCAGAAAGTGGTACTTGATGGAATATCCTCCGACTCTGCAGATGTTATCTCTGGAGTTCCCCAGGGCTCAGTTCTTGGACCTGTCTTGTTTTTACTTTATATAAATGATTTACCAGACGACATATCCTCATCCGTCCGTCTTTTTGCGGATGACTGCGTTTTGTATAGAAGTATCAACTCGCAGGCTGACTGCATTAATCTCCAACACGATATTGATACTCTTGCTAGATGGGAGGAAACATGGCTCATGAAATTCAACGCCTCAAAGTGTCATTCCCTTAGGGTCTCCAGTAACCTCCCATCTAGAAGAATCTTGCATGATTATACACTGCATAATCATATTCTGGAAACTGTGTCCTCTGCAAAGTAACTGGGCCTGACATTCACAGAAAACCTATCCTGGAGTTCCCATGTAAACAATATAGCATCCAAAGCTACAAAAACCCTTGGTTTTCTTAGACGCAACTTAGCTTTTGCTCCAAAACAAACAAGGGTCATCGCCTACAAAACTTTGGTAAGACCACAACTAGAGTTTGCGTCAATCATATGGGACCCACATACTGCATCAGACATATATAAAGTAGAACGGGTCCAGCGGATAGCAGCTAGATGGTGTAGTAGGAGGTGGAGGAACCAGAGCCATGTTGGTGAAATGCTCCAAGATCTTTCATGGCCAACATTAGCAGAACGTAGACAGCGTTCTAGCCTCATCTTTTTCTTCAAGATACATGTGGGTCTGGTGATAATTGACAAGGACAACTATCTACATAAGTTACCACATCCCAGATCAACACGTTCTTCTACCAATCACCCTCACCAGTATCACAGACCTAATGCATATTCAGAAACACTGAAAAATTCCTTCTTTCCACCAGAGACATAGATAACAGAGATTGGCAACTCCGTCTTTACCTATAGCCGGTTTCTGCGATATCTCGCATGACGCGTTATTTAGCGAGACCTTTCGAGATCTGTCTATCGACGCTATTTTCAACTAAACGCGAAATAGGCAATACACATTTAAGCGTGTTTTAAGTCATAATTAAAATATTTTCTTACCGAATTTACTATATTGTTATTGTTAGAAAGTTTCTCCATCCAACAAGACCGATCAGCAAGCGATTATCAAAGAAATAAACATGGCAAACTGCGACAAACTTGATTGAATTGTTCGCAATTTCGTGGTTTTGTGCGATAAACGTGATAATTGAGTAGTTTTAAATTCAAACTGTTCTAAAGGAGGGTTTTTCAAACATTTCCTATTCAAGTCCATTTTAAAAAAAGGGTTTGTTTTTCTACATTTCCAAATTTTCAGTTTGATATTCCTTGTCATTTAGAAGTTATTCCGTACTGAATATGTCCCTTTTACGACCCTAATGAGTTTAACCATCTTGATTTACAAGCAAAAATTAACAAAGTTGTGCACAGTAAAACTAAAAAACTATGCACTGGATCATATCATACTTGACATTTTCCTGAAGTGTTATTTTTGTTTTATGGTTGCCCGCATTTTTAAAGTAATCTTCGCTTTGATAACGAAGTTATACCAGGTTTACTTAACCACACACGCATGATCATGATTTCGGCCATTTTATTTTCAACCAAAATATTTCATACTTGTACAAAGTAAAATATTTCAATGGAGGTTTATTCAAACATTTCTAATTTATGTCCATTTTAATGGGTTAATATGATTTTGTCGATTTCCAAATTTTCAGTCTGATATTCTTTGTCATTTAGAAGTTATTGCGTACTAAATATATCCCATTTACTACCTTAATGAGTTCAGCCATCTTGATTTCCAACCAAAAATTAACAAAGTTGTGCACAGTAAAACTAAAAAACTATGCACTGGATCATATCATACTTGACATTTTCCTGAAGTGTTATTTTTGTTTTATGGTTACCCGCATTTTTAAAGTAATCTTCGCTTTTATAACGAAGTTATACCAGGTTTACTTAACCACACAAGCATGATCGTGATTTCGGCCATTTTATTTTCAACCAAAATATTTCATACTTGTACAAACTAAAATGTTTTAATGGAGGTTTATTCAAACATTTCTGATTTATGTCCATTTTATTGGGATAATATGATTTTGTCGATTTCCAAATTTTCAGTTTGATATTCTTTGTCATTTAGAAGTTATTGCGTACTCAATATTCCCCATTTACCACCTTAATGAGTTAAGTCATCTCGATTTCCAACCAAACATTTCAAAAGTTGTGCACAGTAAAACTAAAAAACTATGCACTGGATCATATCATACTTGACATTTTCCTGAAGTGTTATTTTTGTTTTATGGTTGCCCGCATTTTTAAAGTAATCTTCGCTTCCATAACGAAGTTATACCAGGTATCCTGAACCACACACGCATGATCATGATTTTGGCCATTTTATTTTCAACCAAAATATTTCATACTTGTACAAAGTAAAATGTTTTAACAGAGGATTATTCAAACATTTCTGATTTATGTCCACTTTAATGGGATAATATGATTTTGTTGATTTCCAAATTTTCAATCTGATATTCTTTGTCATTTAGAAGTTATTGCGTACTAAATATGTCCCATTTACTACCTTAATGAGTTCAGCCATCTTGATTTCCAACCAAAAATTAACAAAGTTGTAGCAAGTAAAATTAAAAGACTATGCACTGGATCATTTCATACTTAACATTTTCCTGAAGTGTTATTTTTGTTTTATGGTTACCCGCCTTTGTATGGTGATTGTCGTGTTTATAACGAAGTTATACCAGGTTTGCTTTACCACACAAGCATAATCATGATTTCATCCATTTTATTTTCAATCAAAATCTTTCATTTTTGCATCAATTAAAACTTAAATTGTGTAACTTGAATTTTATAAAACGTGTTATTACTGAAAACGTCTGAATGAGTTTGAATTGATCCCATATTAAATGCTGACTAAGTTCTATAGTTTCCCGTATTTTCAAAGTGATATTCCTATATAAGAAGAAGAAAATCCATTCAATTAATGGACAAAGGAGAATGGATAGATCTTCTTAATCAGAAACACCACGATATTTCCTTTTTCGTCATACTTCTTCTTAATTCCGATCGCTTGCAAATATGTCAAGTGAAATGTGTCATTTGAAGAACGAAGGGTGATAGAGTCAATCACGGTAGTGGACAATACAGGCTATGATTGTAAATTGCCACCCCATAAAATATGTAGTTTAATGTCATAAAACCTTTTGATGCTAGGGCGATTACACAAGAAGTGTGTGGCGCTAACCCTGTGTCCACTCTCTGACACCTCATTCAAATTTAATGACCTAAAGTTTTGACAAAATGAGCACTGTAAACAGTTTTACGACACAGAATAAATGAAATGAAGTGAGAAAGCAATCTTTTATTATTGACGAAAACTATCGTGTCTTAGTGGAAAGTTCATGCTTTGGTTATTAACTGCAACTTAATAGAGTCACTTGATTTATTACAAAATATTATTCAAACCTTTGCTTGAAAGACATTGTCGTTATAAGTACAAATCTGAATTGCATGGTAATCAAGCCTGTCATTGAAAAAGAAGGCCTATTGGGACTTTTTGTTTAGTTTTTAACATAAAATCAATTTAATAAAATGAAAATAAAACAAAATGTCCAGAAGTTGTTTCAGATAACCAATCAGATAACCAAAACATGGCTATTTTACTGTAATAAGGAAGTATCAATTTCGCTTGACATCTCCCGTGGCAACGGATAAACAGGTACGCACTTTCCTTATCTCGCAGAACCTCGCGGCACGCGAGAGTTTGGCGATAATTCCGGAGTTGCCAATCTCTGTTATCTATGTCTCTGTTTCCACGGACAATACAACTTTGGAACCGTCTGCCTGTCAGTGCTGTTTCTGCTGAAACAGTGCTCAACTTTAAATCTAAAATATAAAAAACAGCGTCTGCTACTAAAAGTAATAGTAGCAGACCACAACTTCTTGTAAATAGTTTGTAACCGCATATCTCTCAAGTTTTTAATCTGTATAAAACTGGGAAGTTAAATTCCTTCCCTTTATTTTCTTTTAAATCTTGCGCTTGATTGATGCAATTTTGCGACCACCTAACCTGTCATAATGCTCCAATGGAGCGAGAACAGTACCATGAGATAGATAGAGACATCAATTTTAAAACTAGATTTGAGTAAATATGTTCAAAACCAATCGTCTATCTATGCGCTCTGCGTTTCCGCTCTTTGTCTAGTTTGTCTGCGTTTTCCCTATTTGTCAGATATTGTCTGCGTAAGCCGTCTGCGTTTTAGTGAGACCCCATTACCGAGTTTGACCTCATGATCCATACACGTGAAGGACACTCTCTCTGTGAAGTCTGTTTTTCCTATATTTTCTGGTAAGTAAGTCTTACAAAACATTTTTGTGAATTAGAACTTTGGCATGCTGGGTGTAATTAAGCACTCGTGCTATCGAAATCGTTCACAGTTTGATTCAATGTTACTGTTATCGGGGTACAGCTATATGCTGATGCACCGCGGGATTTTTTGGCTAAAATAATTTCAGTACTGTATCTCTTTTCCATATCTGATCACAATCTTATCATGACAAACAATTAATATACATTCCAATTTTTAACGGGGCTGTAAGAAGGAAATATTTGTGAGAAACAATGAAAGTATTTACTTTCAATACAATATTGTATTTTAACCTCGTACCCGACTTAAGTCGTACGTTTGATCAATGATCTCTTACGTAATTCTCAGTTGCAAATGGATATTGACTGTAAATCCTTATTTCCAACCTCAAACACTGCACACCACTCAATTTCAAAGTTCTACAGCAATAATGAAGTGAGATGTGTGTGTGTATCGATTGTCACACAATTAGTTCCCAATATCTGGCAGAAGGTGCAACAGACAGATTTGTTTTGTCAAACTTACTGAAAAACTGCTCATTTGTATGATATGGAACAACAAAATAAATGTAATGATTGACAATAATAGTGATGACAGTTAGAAACAAACATATGTTATATCAGTGTTCTGTTGCAGGGGTGGTATTATTGACTAATTACTGATCAAATTTAGCATCTATTTTGTTTGTTTGTTTGTTTTCCAATTTGTTTTACATCGATTGTGAAGGAGGCTTTATAGCCCATCGAGTCACTCTCGATGACTGCTTCCTGGAGAATACACCAGTAATCGCGCCGGTTTGAGGGCTAGTCCCGGCAATTCTCACCTCGCCTAACGGGGATTCGAACCCGGGACCTTCGGTACAGTAGCCCGACGCTCTACCACTGTACCACTGTCACCCACACCTATAGTATAATCCCAAAAAAATATCTTGTGTTATAGCTTGTGCTAGTCAACAGACCTGGGTTTTCCATTGACCCCTTGATTTATGCTTAGTTGGGGGGCGTTTTACCCCTTATGAATGGAATTGTGAATGGAAATTAATGTTCTTTAGGAATATCTAGAAATTGTTGGTTATTTATTTTACAAGTTGGGTGTTAAGGAAAATCCTGACAGGTCTATAGAAGTCATATATATAAAAACATAAACTTATAGGGATACTAAAAAGTAAATCTTTGAACTTTATCTTCTTTCAAACCCTAACATGTTATTGCTCTCAGAATAGCTGTAATTTGTCCCTCAAAATGTCTAGAATTTGTTTTCTATTTTTGCCTGGACCCCTTAAATAGCGTTGCCCTGGACCCATACAGGGGCCTCATCAGCCTAGCTGACCCCTGACCCAATTGTTTAGTTCACCATGACAGTTCCTTGGTTGAAACCATAATGACAACCAGACTTCCAGATACACTGAGAGCTTGAGCAGGACCCAACTGAACATTTTCTTCTTTGTCTTTGTAAAAATTGTCAGACTAAAGGGGGTCTCTGTCAGACCTCAGGGATTTCAGTCAGTCAAGGGAGAAGCCCCTACAAAGTTTCGTGAAGTCTTGATAACCCTGTGTTGATTTGCAGTCCACTGTCTGACGGAACAGTTTTTCTAGCTTGGAAGAAATTGTTAATAGATAAATTGTATTCACAAAGTGACTCAGGGGTTTTGGGCATTATATAAAAGGCAGCATTTCAATTAGAAATGTCCATTTATAAAAGAATGCATTTTTATCAAAAATTTTAAATCACACCAGCCTTTGGTTTTCCAATTCAACAATTTCAGCAATAAAATTTCCAAAAATAAATAAACAGACTTCTTCCCAATTGTAGAAAAAAATTCAAGTTTAAAGCCTTGTAATGGAAAAGTCACATTAATTGGAATGAGGAACTAATGTCTGCAGACTAACTCTTGTATGACCAGGTCAGGTAGTGCACTATTGATTATCCGGGTCATATGACCTTAGTCTGAACTTTACCTGGCCCAATATCTATAGAACTAAATGTTACTGTATAGATTGCAGGTAATATTTTGGCAGTAATATAAATTGTAAATACATAAACAATACAAAATCTTGATCTTAGGCAGAATAGACAGGAAGACCATCATAAACATTTAAATGGCATAACAATTTTTTGTCATCAAACAAATTAAAAACAGGCTTTTGAAAAATTGAGTGTTTGGACTATCTCAAATTTTGAATAGTCTTACTGTGTTCACACATGCCAAATTATTGATTTGTGACTGTACTAGTAATGTCTCACATGGTATAACATGTGCATGCAGTGATTCAGATTGATTGAACATGAATACGAGTATTGCTATGGCCAAGAGATCACTCTCTCAGGACTGGTACTGTTTCATAAGCAGTTTGCAATCCTCAAAAAAAAGGCATAACTTGGCATATACCTGTGGTTTCTTGTTTGTTAATCTTTTTCTTTTAAAACTTTATTTGATTATGTTATGATACATACATGTAAATGCATAACTTTATTTACTAAGTCTTTATTTATATATTATGTAAAATTGATGGTGGTTTCATAGAATGTGTAGTTTATGATCATATTTAAACATATATTTAATGCAAAAGGGTATATGTATATAGTTTTCCATTTAGTAGCAACATTTTATCATCTTCAGATATCCAGTCATATTGTTATTGAAGGAGAAGATCTTATCCAAGTCCACACATTTAAATGATGAACCAGGCAGCTAGGCTTGTCAGGGGTCACACTCTGCCAAGGTCGTTCTCCACTGGCAATTTACAGCTAATTAGAGACGTAAGTATGTTAATCCTTATTCAGTATATCCTTAGGTCCAGGTAATAGAAATTTTAAAAGTCAAATTGTTTTTTACTTTATCTCAAGATTCTATGGAATAAGTACCTGATAGAAATGTCTCTTCTAGATTGATCCTTCAAACCCACACCGTAGGATTTACCGAAACCAAAAAACACTATGTTAATGACTAGAACATGACGTCTACTTTAACCTTTGTATATCCATTTTGAAACTGTATTTCTATAAACTAAGAATGTATTGTTAAAATATGTTTGCCCTGATGACTTTCTGTTTTGTTGTACTTTTTGCTAATTTGATTTTGAAAGGTTTCTCTGAGCAATTTTTCCTTTAGAGCAATGTTTCTACTTCATTTTATTATAGGTTAAACATGTCAACATATGTTATCAACATTTTTTTTATAAGTCTATGTCATATACTGGAAAGTACTTTCATGATTTTCATGATTGGAGTCACTAAATCTACATTTTTATCCATTACAAATGAATCATTTGTCAATTTCTGAGCTTCAACATTTCTATACTAACTTTCCAAAACCTTAAATATCTGCATAATTGTTTTGAGGAAAGATACTCAGAGAAGCAAACAGGTCAGATCACAGGACAATTGCCAATTTACTTGGCGGCTGGCCTGGATATAACCTGTTTGCATAAGGATTAAGTGGGTTCTAGCACTATATGGGGTAAATAAAATCCTATTCTGTGCATTCTGTTTGCTAACCTTTTATACATGGCAATGATGCTCTCAAATCTTTAATTTCATTGAATGGTACCAGTACTCATTAGAATTATCTCATATTAAAGAAGATGAATCTAATGAATATACAGACAGTAGAATTGATCTTTAACTGTTTCTGAAATACTGGACGGCACATTTTTACTTTATTTTTATTAGCTGGTTTAGGTTTGAGAAATCACTTCGACAAATGATAAATTTAGCAATTTATCCTTTTATCACAAATGTTTCTATCAATTTCATTAAATAGAAAAAACAACATGTTTTTTCTCTGAGTCTCTATTGTTATGTGCTATTAACAAACTCACAGATGGAGCATGTTAAAAAGTGGAACAAAAATGTCTAATTCTGTTATGTTTGTTTTTCAGAGTGATGTTGTGACCGTCCCACGACACAAATCAAAGTTGTTCGTAAAGGGAATGCAGCTAGGATTAGTGCTGGTTAGTTTCAGTAGTCTGGTATGGTCGGAAGTACACAGTCGATCGTTATGCCCACCCAAGGGGGCAGGGACTCCAGATAAAGGACATTAGTTAACATGTGCAAAATGATTTTTTAGTGATAGGCATGATTAACCCTTTCCCAAACACCAAATTTTCGACTGTCCCAAAATGAAGGAGTTTGCAGACGGCATTTCAAAATGTGATGAAATTGTAAAACAATCTTCTTATAGGGAAGAAAACATTGTGGAGTAAGGAAAAATTGCTTGTCACAAGCAATTTTTCCTTTTTCCACAATGTTTTCTAAAGTCGTCTGCAACAAAGTGGTCAAATGTCGTTATTGTTTAGGAAAGGGTTAAGAGGTGTGTTTCCCCTGCTTACTAGTATCTCCTCATACCCATTTCCCCTTGTGGAAATCTGTGACCCCGCCTAATTGAAAGCTGAAACCCAACACCAGATGGCGTTTTTAAACAATGGACAATTTGTGACTGCCAGGCAAGCCTGCTCATTTTCAAGTCTTGATTTCAGGCTTTGAGATTTTAGATTTTCCTTCTTTGTTCATATTGAAGATATTAAAATTCAGGCTTCAAGTAATGGTTTACAGGCTTGAACATTCCTTAACAATAACATGCCTGCCAGGTAACAACTTCTTTAATTCAGTCGGGGGTTTTCATCATCGGCTACAAAATGCATGAACCTGTGATATTCTGGTTTAAGGGGTGATATTCTGGATTAAGGGGTGAAATCTCTGTATTGTTAGGATGATTCTTGTGAGTACAAGATGGACTTTCTGGATGAATTTGCAATTCGGCACAGAGAGTACCCCTGCCTTACTATCAAGACCTTATTGTGCTTTACAGTTATGCCAAACTATGACAATTGATATATGTGTAGTGTCATCCATTTCGTGATCTTTTTCAAATTGATCGAAGCTGTCTCTGAAGCAGTCCCAGTATGTTTGTATAAATTTAGGATGTTAAGCTTTTGACATGTTGAATGGTTGATAATTATGATGGTATAAAGATGAACAGATTGAGAAACAGAAACTAGTATACCTATAAATGGTGGATTTTAAATTTATCTTTCTTTATTTAATTTTTCGCAAACGGTATACCATTTAATATTTAATGTATTTATATATGTAATATCAAACAATTCTTTTATCTTCTGAAAAAATTAGAAATATTGGAATCATTTTGGTAAATTAGAATTTGCTTGTTTTAAATTACTTGTCATTTGCCACATTGTCTTCATATGTTGTTGTGTGCAAAGCCATTTTGATTTATTTGAAATAATGAAATGGTAAATAAATGGTTTACAAAAGCCATTAAGGTTGATGAAGGGTTTTGGTGCATATTTATTTCGATTAAACCTTTTCTTTCCTAAGGGAATTTGTGTTTAAAATTGGATATGCCAGCAAAGGACAAAGAATTGAAAATGGCACACATATTGTGTAAAAACTGCCTTTTGCTTAAGAAGATTCTTATCATTTGTAAACGATCATGCATCTCAAAGTTTAGTTGTCATATGGGTTTATGCTATTCCATTTTCTTAAAATTCTAGTACATTCTAGAATAGTTTTACTAAAATATTGGACACATATTGAAATAACTATGGCATTAGAATATAAGGTTGATATAATTACAGAAGATTGCATTTGAGATTTTGTAATGGGTCCAAATTAAAAGCATACTGCAGACAACAACAAAAAAACAAAAACTTCTCTGCAAATATTTGGTAGAAACCAATTGATATAAAATAAATAATTGCTTTTAACAAGATTTTTTTTTATCGAGGTGGTTTCTAAATACTTCTGCTATAGATGTATCAGAGAGAGTGTTTTATTGAGTAAGGCAGCCTTTTAGAAAGGGCAGATGTTAATTTTTGAGAATTAAGAAAATTGTAATGTATAACCTGGTTCTTTTATAAACTGATTCTTTAAGTGAGTTTGTCTAAAAAAAATCTGTTTTACTGTATAAGCTTTTTCCATATGGAATATTTGTTTTGTTATGTAATATGCCACTTTTAATTATGTCTATTAATTATCTTGCCTGCTTTTTTATCCATAAATTGTGCAGGAATGAAATGTAAGCTTTAGTGAAAATTGTGTTTTTCAGAATATGTTTGTTTTATCAAAATAATTTTCTCAATCTGTTTTTTTACAAATGTTTGCTGCATCCAGCTTGCATCTCAATTTATTTATTTTACAAGTGAATTATGGCTTCTTTGTCATTTTCATGTTATTGTGGATAATGAAACATTTGGGAGCAAGGACATTGCCGTAGAAATACTTGGAAACATTGAATGACAAAAAATGGTACTTCTACAGCGGGCTTCTTTTAATATTGTCATAAGGGGGGTTAAATGTATAATTTTGGATAGAAAATATAATTCTATTTTTCTTTCTCTGCATTTTGTTTTTCTTCATTTTTTGAACCAATGTTCTTCTTGGGGTAAGCTAATTATAAAAAAAACTAAACTATAGAAGATATATGTATTAATTTTTTTTGTAAATATTGTCAAACTTGTTTCAAATAATAACTCTTTAACCTTGAGTGAACATTTATTAGGTCTGGTTAAGGAGAATAAGTTCATCATTGCCTCTTCTCCTTTTATAATGTTTCCAAATGAAATGTTATTAAATCAGTGCTTGACTATTTTTTTGATACTTTTATGAAGGACATTCTATGGATTTGCACTAAACCTTTGAAATGTTGCTGTTGAAGAGATTTTTTAAACCATGTATATCAAGGGAAGGATTAAACCCTTAAAATGCTGGGTAATTTTCTTAAAATAGATTTTTGTGTCGGCTGCTTTCCAGAACCTTATGTATCTGCTTTATTTTGATGAGGAAAGATTCTCAGAGTAGCAAACTGGTTAGATTACAGGCTGGCTGCCAATTTACTTGGCAGCTGGCCTGGATCAAACCTCTTTGCATAAGCATGAAGTTGGTCCCAGCAAGGGTTAACAAATATATAGTCATTTGTTCCTTATGTTTCTGTACCAAGTTATTGTGCCCTTCACTGATTTTGGAGATTTTTGAAAGCATGGAGGCCAAATGACTTAATTGTTTTTCATCTTTAAAAAAGGACTGTGATAAACAGAGAGTTTGTTCAGATTGAGCAACATCTTATTATTCACATTATTTCAAGTCACCTGGTTTTACAGAGACAAGAATCTATGTTAAACTTTTGTGTCTGTTATTTTTTTCTTTTGATATAGAAATAAAAGAAAAAAACTACTATTTGTTTAATTACAATGTTTTTTTATAGTTCATAATTTAAATGTGATTTATTGTTTTAAATAAAAATAAAAATTTTGACTGAAAAAAAATAAAAAAAAGATTATATATTCATCCTTTACTACCCACACTATCAAACATAATATTTTATTTTTTTTTTATATATATGGGTTTTACATCACATCAACATTATTTCAGTTATGTAGCGATGCCCAACTCTTAATGATAAAGGAAGACCCCATACTCAACTGCCCATAGGGGCTGGTCAAGGTGGGTAGAACCATCGGCATTCCGTACGACAGTCGGGAGACTGCCTCTCATGAAAAACTTAATATTTGTTATTGTATTTCTTTGAACATTATTATCAAAATTTAGTTGTAAATTTCAACATAGGTTACATGACAGAGGTTACAAAATCAATTGTCCTTATTTCCAAGCTTGTCCAAAAGCCTTAACTGAAGTTAACTATATAATCGTAGTACAGATAAGTGCATACCGAGGGTTCAATGCAATACTATAGTCTTGCATTGAACCCTCGATATGAACAGAAGATTTATCACATATACATAAGTAAATTGAAATCGCATTTCATCACCCCTGCATTTGATTCCAATTTCAACAGCTTTGTTGCTGTACATGTGTGATCTCGTAAAGGCACATAAAAGGAGATTAATACTATATCGAACTATATTATTTGATAAACTTTTGGTCTGATTCATATAGTTATCACCATAAAAAACCATCAGCACAACTTAAACATGAAAGCCAACATGAAATAACCCAGATTAACCAGTTTAATAATTAAGATTGTGTGATTCTTCACCCCTGACCTTGACAGTTGATGTTTGAACCGGCCAATCAGAATTTGTTATTTTGAATATGTAAACAAACAGGTTGTTGATAAACATGATTGAATTGGAGACAACTATGTTTCAAGCACAAAATAACTTATGTTAAAGGAGTCGATTTAATAGGCTCTCAATGCATTTGTAAATTAATTCTCATGACTTTTATGAACATAATAAAAGAACTCCATATATTTTTTCAGTAATTTATTTGTACTCATCTCCTTTTATGTGCCTTTAAGGCAATGACCCTAAAACATTTGTGAAGGACTTCATGCAGTCTTGTATTGAGACTTTGGTATGATGGATCTTTTACTTCCCACTTCATGAACATTTTACTTCCCACTTCATGAACATCATTATAACTCGCAATGATACTACTTCATATATACACACAGATATGACATTAAAAAGGGTATGACACAGTAATTGACAAACGCTTTTGAATCTTGAAATATTGAACAAGACAATAGAAATGTTTTCTCTTGTACACCCCTATACAAACAGTTAATAAAGTACACCATGTAGTATGTTCCCTCTTGTACATCTATGGAAAAACAGTTGATAAAGTCATGCAGTATGTTTTCTTGTTAACATACATGTACAAACAATTGATAAATTTAACTATGTGTGGTGTTTCCTGTGTACATTTATATACAAACAGTAATGTTTTCTTGTCAACATTTATGTACAAACAATTGATAAAGTACACCATGTATGTTTTCTTGTGTACATTTATGTACAAACAGTTGGTAAAGCCATGCAATAAGTTTTCTCGTTAATATCTATGTAAAAACAGTTGATAAAGTCATGCAGTATGTTTTCTTATTAACATACATGTACAAACAATTGATAAATTTAACTATGTGTGTTTCCTGTGTACATTTATGTACAAACAGTAATGTTTTCTTGTCAACATTTATGTACAAACAATTAATAAAGTACACCATGTATGTTTTCTTGTGTACATCTACATGTATGTACAAACAGTTGGTAAAGCCATGCAATAAGTTTTCTCGCTATATCTATGTAAAAACAGTTGATAAAGTACACCTTGTGTGTTTTCTTGTGTACATCTATGTACAAATAGTTGATAAAGCCATGTAGAATGATTTGTTGTTAACATCTATGTGCGAAAAGTATACCGCCTGTAATATAAGAATTTATGTGTTATTCACCCTTACAGGACAGTTTTCATAGTCATTCAAATCATTCAAGTGCATTGGTTCACATTTCATTTGTTTTTTGTTCATTTTTGGACTTGTAAAATTTTCATATTGGTCAAGATCTTCCAATGTCCTAGCTTCATCATTATGGTTAAAATTTTCGTACTGATCAAGATCTTCAAGATTATGCAAACTAGTGATCGCCGCATTTGTCTGTACAGGTTTTGAAGGGTCATGCGCAGTTGTAAGGTCATTGTCATGGCTACGTACATTTGTTTGATCAGAATCATAACTCTCATACAAACCAAGCTCTTCCAAATTTGGTGAGGCGGTCTGAAAACTTGAGATGTTTGATTTCATGCAAGCTCTTTCAGGAATCGGATCTGTTCCCCGTTCATCTAGATCGTAGTCACCGAGGTGTTTATGAGCATACAACTCATTCTCCTGCGTGACATTGTTTCCGGGCTGTATAGGACGATTGGTTGCTTGTTTGTTTCCTTGCCTGTCGTTGTCAAGTCGTGTCTTATTCAGATATACAGGGCCCTTATACTTCTTCACTGGTAATTTCGGCGCATTTTCAGAAGGTATGGGTTGTTCATACAAGCCAGGGGAATTAGGTTCTTCAATGCTTTTCTTGGCTAAAGGCTTGAGGGGAACTTTTGGGCTCTTTAACGGTTTTGTCAAATCTGACCCAAGTTTCATTGGAACGCTACTCATATGCCTGTTTTTCTGGTCCTCAAGCTGTTTCGTATCCGGATCAAACTTTATATAGTACATCGGGGGCTGAAAAATCAAAATATACCGAGATCAATGTAAGAGGTCTATCCTCTGAAACAGTTGCGTGAGCGGTGACCCCTTTATGCTCATTCCCAAACTACAACCTAAAAAAACTGCTAACTTTAGCCTTTAACAATATATATGTCAGATATCTTATCAAATACAAGAAGAGTTTTGACGTTGGCTTATATCTTTATAAACATTACGTGTCATTGGTGCTAGATGCTTTTAATAATTACGTATGGCTGGGCTGCGAAGTGTGTTAGATATGTAAATCTATGTAAAAATAACCTGCTTGTCAAGAACCTGTTTACTTTGCAATGACGGAAGGTATTAAAACATAAAACAAACCTCATTAACAGGTTGTTCGGGAACAGGGCTTGGCTTTGGTTTTATGTCCATGAGAAAGTAACCTGGCTGGTCTATGTTGCGGGACTTGACGTCACCTTGACCTTTGCGACTTTCATCATGACGCATGGTATCTTGCGATCCTTCATCGCCACGTAGACGAATATATCTTCCATTCTGTCCCTGAACGAAATAAGTGATGAAACAAAAAGAGTGGAGCAGATGTATGCGGTCAGTGGTTAGTTTAAACTTATTCATTTTACTTCGATTGTGACGGAAACTAGAAGCTTATTAAATTCACTCTCGAAGCCTGCTTCCTGGGGACTGAACCAGTACTCGCGCCGATTTGTGATAACATGATGTGCTTCGTGCTAAAACTTTGTTGCAAAACAGAACAAATTGAAAACATTTTGAAGAGGAAAAGACGCAATAGATTGGAAAAGAAATAAAGTTTTTCATGCATCTATGTTTCTCCCACTTGCCTGAGACTAAATGTTTTGAGGATTGTTCAATATCAGTTACATCTGTGATATCCATTCTTTCATAGACTATGGTGGCTCAATTCGAAATGAATCTCACAATCGGACAAAAAGACAAAAAAAAGACAATAGCTCATCGAAAGATATTTTAAATACCAGAATCCTATTCTTTCAAAGCTGGCTTACATTCTATCTCAGACCCTCAGTAATTAAGTCTGAGGCAACCTTTATAGAAGAGGCAAGTCATTCAGAAAATGGAACTTTTTCAGAGGCTTGCGTCCGTATTTAACCAATATATGTCTTTAACAGCACGATTGTGTCTTCGTTTACTTTGGACGCTCCATCTTTTACTATGGTTGCTTAAACGTTGACAAAACCCCAAAATGCAAGATAATGGGTATGAAAACAAGTGGATAAAATGCATTTATCGTTCTTATAGAACTCTTTTAAACTAAGGAGAAATTACACATGTAAGTTTAAGCCTTAACCAAACGCCAAATATTAGACTGTCCCAAATTGAAAGAGTTTGCAAATGACATTTCAAAATGTGATGAAATTGAAAATAATCTTTCGAAGGGGCAGAAAATATTGTGGGAAAAGGTAAAAATTGCTCGTCACGAGCAATTTCTCCTTTCCCAACAATATTTTCCACAGTCGTCTGCAAGAAAGTGGTTAAATGCCGTTATTATTTGGTAATGGGTTAAAATGTCTCAATTCACATGGTCATGAAGGCCACGATGACAATAACCTACATCTGCCAGAATAACGGAGTGTTTATTAAGCGGCGGGGTTCCGTATGTTCCATCTTTTTCTTCATGTTGGATTTCTGCAGATCTGTCAAAGCTTGTACCATTACGCATTTTTCTGAAGAACATGATCAGAACAGATACATTGGTTTATATAAGAAGGTACACGAGGGTCTCTTTTACACGCAATATTAAACAAACCAACCAATAGACAGACCCGTTATTGTGGGTGACGATTCTAAAGAGTACTCCCAATACTAGTAGAGGATTAAGAACAGCAATACAATAAATCGAAGCCTCGAATATATCTGATATAGATTGCACGTCAGAGCAGTAGAACTGGTGTATCCAAGAAAGCCGTTACAAAATTGAAACATGTTGGTACGACACTGTCGAAGAAGACCGATATGGGACCTGTGTCAGAAACTTACCATATACTGTAGTAATTAACTATAACACCAACTAAAACACATGTACAACAATAAATGCAACACCAGAAAGAATATTGATTAAAGTCTGGACTTAAGACCCCTTTTAAATATCACTTATTAATAAAATAAATGGTGCTACAATACACTGTGTGTTTTGAGAGCAAAGTGAAACAATTAATCGGGCATCAGACTACTTGACATAGACACAGGATGTTGAGTATGTTTGCTACAGACAGCCGTAAGATTCCTGCAGGACTAGGGTGTTATATGACTTCTGTTCAAGAGAGATGCATACATATCAGGCACCAATTATTTCGTAGGCGTCTTATCCTGCACCAAAACGGCAGACGGTATAAACGGTTACCGTCCTGCGTGGCTCAGTGGTTAAGGTGGTGGACCTAGAACACGGGGAACCTGGATTCTAGCCCCACCGAGGCCATTTAGTTTCGTGGAAGTGGCCTTTGGCAAGTCACTTCAGATCCCTAGCTAGTACTGGTGTATCCAGCAAAGCCGTTTCAGAACTGAAAAATATAAAAATGGCCCTGACGAAGAGGACCCATATGGGACTTGTGTCGGGTAATGACTCTAAACTAACCTTATTCAACGCTCCCAGTGCTTTCATACAGAGAGAGAGAAAGAGAGAGAGATGGAAAAAAAACACCCACTAGCCTGCACAATATATTCAACTGTCCAACATTGTAATACAGAAACGTGAAATTACCGCCGTTCACTGATATATCTTATCCTTCTCCTCTGGTATTTTTCCCGACGTTTCCTTTTCTTAATCACGACAACAGCCAAGACCGCGCCCATCCCCAGGAGCACTACACACCCAGCTACAGGTCCGGCGATCAGCCATACGTTGGACTTGCTGGTTTCTTCCTTCTCGTTGGTCTCTGCTTAAGGATATCAGATAACAAACAAGTGTGCGTTAAAACCTTTACCAAACGCCAAATTTTCGAATGTCCAAAATTAAAAGAGTTTGCAGACGACTTTCAAAATGTGATGAAATTTTGAAAATAATCTTCTGATAGGAAAGAAAACATTGTGGGAAAAGGAGAAATCGCTCGTAACGAGCAATTTTTCCTTTTCCCACAATGTTTTCTAAAGTCGTCTGCAACAAAGTGGTCAAATGTCGTTATTGTTTGATGATGGGTTAAGAGTCTTCTGCGTGCAATATATATAGATTTCATACGGACGTGGACTGATTAGAATCGTCTTTACCACACAATTCTTATAAATACGTACACTATATGATTTGTGGAAGGAATTTAGAAACTAGCAATGAAAATTTTCTTTTCTGGATCGCTGGATCCGTATCCAAAGCTCCGCTCCTTTCCAATAAGCAGAGTCAGGGGCGTAGCACCGACGGGGGGCGGGGGCGGTATGGGTCCACCCCCATCCCTTACATTGTGGGGGTCCACGATTTTCTTTCAAGTAGAATGAAAGCAGTGAAATTTGGCGTATAAGAGATTTAGGACAATGCATAATTCATACTTTGTGTTCTTATGAATTTGATGTTACGCTTAGGCGTACATGCGTATCGCTGACTACGCCCCCATTAATGGATTGAGAAGGAACACATCTCGATAGCGGTACAGAGGTAGAACGTTGGCCTCTTGTACCGAAGGTTAATGTTTCGATACCCGTTATCGGTGAGGTGAGAATGCCGGGTCTAACCCACTATTCGGCAAGAGTAATGATTGTGTATCAAGGATGCATTCATCGAGAGTGGTGAATGTAAGTTGAAATAACTTGTTTCATAATCGATGTGAAATAAATAAGTTAAAACAAAGCTCGGGGTTTTAAATGGAGATTGAAAGCCCCTTTTGATTGTGTGGAATGTGTCCAAGAAATACAGGATCTAAACATTTCGACACGTCGGCGTATTGAAGAATCACTTTGGGACTTTGGTGTCTTTGTCTTCCCGGGAGGCTCTGCATGCCTAAGTCAATGCGTTATATACCAAGACCTTGCTACTTTCTGATTAAATATTATAGTGCTGGATCCGACGTCATGCATGTGCAAACAGGTTGGATCCGGTCTGTGATCTAACCTGTTTGTTTTTCTGAGTGTCTTTCCTTATCAAAATTATGCAGATATTTAAGGTTTTGGAAAGCAGACGACACAAAAAATATATTTTTAGAAAATTACCCAGCATTCTTAGAGTTAGATTTTTCAATGTGGATTTGTAAAGGAACTGAACTCGAGTGTTTACAATGTCTAATATGCGCATTTCTCCCCCAAAAAAGAGGCGTCGAACATTCGCTAATAAAGGATAATAAACATATAAAGGAACACATTGGTATCATTACAGTAAACTACGATAGTTATCATGGTGGAAACCTGGTGTAGTTTAATGTCGGATTTTAACGGTGTCAATTTTATCATAACTTAAACAGTTTTGTAGTTTCGGTTGACCATTTACTCAAAAGTACTTCACTTACGCAAATGCATAAACTTATTTTGAAACCAAAAACGTAATAGGGCTTACAAGCATTCTTTATCATTATGATTTTTTAAATGCGTCTGCCCGATGGGTAAATAAAAATGCATTTGATTTATAGCACTGTTTCCCCCCTGCAATACCCCCATGAATAAATAAATTGAAACATGTTGGAACAGATTCTGATAAATACTAAGAACTATATCAATTTTTGCGTTATTTTCTTTTCCTCTAACGGTGGTTCCAATCTAAAACAGCCAAAATGTTTGTCCTTTATAGTCTTCAAGAGCTGCATTTAAATGTCTGAATGAAGACTCTCAGAAATTCATACTTCTATCCTTGGTAGTTGGCAGTGGCGTCATGATTAGCTTCGTACCATATCTAGCCATCTTCTCGGTACGTCTCTTGATTGTTGGTGCATACAGCTGGACGTTGTTTGTGGCTGAAGGAAGAATTCGCACGATTATCATACAACCCTTTATCGAAATTGAAGGTTATGGCCGACGACCAATTACAACGAATATACATTTTTTGGTCGAAACAATTGTCAATAGGGTGTTATTTCGTCATGATCATGTGGTTTTGTGCTATTGGTCTTTCCATTTCAGATGGCTTTTAACCTTTATGGTGCTGGAACCAACTTCATGATTATGGAAACAGGTTTGATGCAGGCCAACCGCCAAGTAAATTGGCGGCTGGCATGTTATCTAACCTGGTGGCTACTCTGCGTATCTTTCCCTGGTGGCTACTCTGCGTATCTTTCCTCATCAGAATTAAGCAGATATTTAAGGTTTTGCAAAGCAGACGACACAAAAATCTAATTTTATAGAATTACCCCGAATTCTAAGGGTTAAATCCCCTTCAACAGTAGCATCAAAGTGGGGATATTATGGAGTAAGGTTTTAATGTGACTATCAAAGTGGTGAGGAAACTCAGGGAACATTATTCTCGATTGATTATTATAGAATTGGTTAACCTCATGTATCATTAATATTCATTTTAACGGCTTAGACCATAACACTCAAGATACTTTTGTTACATCATATTTGAGAGGGCAGTTTGACAATTCTTGTGTGCTTTTGATTTCGATGTGAACAGCTCACAAAAGTCTCATTTTATTCGTTTCTTTAGCGATGATTATCACAAACTTTTCCACCAAATGGCATGCAATACCATGATAAAGAACAATTTTGTGTTGTTTTATATTTGTCGTCGATTGTTGCTTTCAATGAAGACCAGTGACAAATGTCGATATAGCGTAAGTGGTAATGTTGAATGCTGAAGTTTTCCGTTAAATCGATAGGGAAACGCTATATTTCTTCAAGTTATAATGCACCGAGCCATCCATATAAAAATCTAACATACAAACGTCGCAGAAATACTTGAACTTTTTCCCACAGTCGGCGGTTCTGTAGGAAAAAGTCTTGTCGCTTTCCTTGATGATCCCAATACAGAGTTCGGACATGTTGTTCGCGTCAAGATCTGAAATGACAAATCATTTGACCTTGACCTTTGACCTTCCTATTGTAACCTTTTTATTCTTAGCCTGTTCCCCGTGTTGGAATAAAGGACGGGCCAAAATTAGCAGACGATAAAAAGACATGAACGAAGTATACATTACTTTACGAAATTGGGAAAACAGATGTTACAAAGGGATCAACTGCTTGTTAAAAGAAATTGATCCACTCATTCGTCAGATTGGTTTCAAAAGATTTCTGTTGCAGATTCATCGAAGTGAGGTATGATTGAGCACTTGTTTAACCCTTTACCAAACACCAATTTTTCGACTGTCCCGAATTGAAAGAGTTTACAGACGAAATTTCAAAATGTTGTGAAATTGAAAAAAAATCTTCTGATACGGCAGAAAATATTGTGGGAAAAGGAGAAATTGCTCATAACGAGCAATTTCTCCTTTTCTCACAATGTTTTCCAGAGTCGTCTGCAACAAACTGGTCAAAAGTAGTTACTCTTTGGAAATGGGTTAACATATTATGCTGATATATGATTGTATCGTAATTAACCATAACTCCATATACTCAATTATAACAAACCTTCGGTTGAAGAATTAACTACCATTCTATGTTTTTATTTATCTATATTTGTATCACGTCACGTCAACATGTTGCGATGTCAGTCTCATAATGATGGAGGAAGGTCCCAAAACTTATTGCCTATAAGAGCCGGTCAAGCCGGGTAAAACCATCGGAACTCCATAAGTCGGTCACATTCCGGTAATTACCTTTTTCAGTTCCATAAGATTAGCTTCCATAGTGCTGTTGGAAATGAGTCCTTCTAATAATACAATCGTAAAGCATAAAAAAGTCGATGCTTCTTTTCGGTTATAAATGAAGTAATGATAACGCTATTTTAACATCTCTCATCTTAACCCATTACCAAACAATAACGACATTTGACTAGTTTGTTGCAGACGAGTACGGAGAAGATAATTTTTCAATTTACATGTAATAACTTTTTGAAACGTCGTCTGCAAACTCTTTCAATTTGGGACATTTGAAAATTTGGCGGTTGGTAAAGCGTTAAGTCCCATATTCGCCTGGGAAGCAGTCAGTGGCTTCGTTTTTATTTTTACATTCTGCAGTAGGTGCAATGATGATAATACTAACTCCATATCGTTGTGATATAACTAAGAAACTGCTTAAGGACATTTTCTACAGTTTTATAACAAAATATTCCTTTCATAGAATTTTCTAAATTTTTGATATGTTATCTTAAATTTTATTGTGAATTCAAAAATGAAAAGAAAAAATGCAGGTCGACGAGTTAATTTTTTTTTTGTCAAAAATGTCAAAATGGCCATACCATCTTCAAAGGTAATAAAATAATTTCTGGAAGGTTTATTAACACAAAAAAACATGAATTCATACATTCAATGCTTTATTAATCAATGTTATTTCAAATTACTACAATCTGAACAATGTTTGTAGTCCAAATCAGTTTTTCTAATTTTTGTATTCTTTAAATAACAATGAAAATAAATATGTATATTACAAATAAATGAAGATATCTAAAATTCCTTTCATAGAATTTTCTTATCTTTCATTATTTGATGTAAAATTTAATCTTGAAAAACAAATGCAAAAAAAATGTATATTTCGACAAGTTAGTTTTTCTGTAAACTGACAGTTTCCATGGTAATCGTATTTGAAAAACATTTATAAAAACGACTAAAATAACTTTAAACTTGAAAAATATAAGATGGGAGCTTAATATGTATGAGAAATATGTAAGGTTGTCAATAATCTTTAACTGTTTTATGGATAATATGTTTATTATTTGAAGAAAAAAAAAATGCATACAGTAAATTTATCTGAATAAAAACGTTTATCCGACTACTGTGCAAATACCTCTTCGGTAACCGAATATTATCTCCCTTGGATGCGCAGATGAAGTGCACAGAAAAAACCACTGAGAACGTCCTTAAGTCGGCACAAATTTCCAATCCAACTCGCATGGCTTAGTCAGAAATGTATGCGTGGTCAATTTATAGAGACGTCAGTTAGAAATACCCCATTTAATTAAAGAAAAAGAAAAAAAGTAATATCCTTAAGTTTGATATTACTAATGATGGAAATACCCTATCTAATTAAAAAGAAAAAGAAAAAAAGCAACATCCTTAAGTTTGATATTGCTAAAGATGGAAATACCCTATCTAATTAAAAAGAAAAAGAAAAAAAGCAATATCCTTAAGTTTGATATTGCTAAAGATCTAATCTATTAATAGTAGCTGACGAAAATAATGCGTATATGGCAAGATGTCATATTTTTAATGATATTTTGAAAAAAACATAAGTGTGACATAATCAGATATAATGTTCCCTTGAACCATCATTTATTAATAAGCCGGGAAAGTAATGTTTTGCCTATTGTACAGATACGGAATTACCAGATGTACATATACGTGCACTGTCGGCGGTGACATGACTTTACTACAGTTTGAAACCACTTGTAAATCTCATTCCAACAAGTAACCTTTATAGTGCTGGAACCGACTTCAAATATACATTTTTTTTCGTTTTGGCTAGAAACAACCATAGGAGATATTGATTCTTCCATTCCAGTTGGATTTTAACCTTTATGGTGCTGGAACCGACTCCATGCTTATGCAAACAGGTTAGATCCAGGCCAGCCACCAAGTAAATTGGCGGCTGGCCTATGATCTAACCTGTATGCTACTCTGAGTATCTTTCCTCATCAAAATAAAGCAGAATACTTCAGGTTTTGGAAAGCAAATCTATTATCCAGCATTCTAAGGGCTAAACTAGTGCACCTGTCTTTATATTGTACCAGGATTTATTCCGTCGCGTGAGAAAATAATTTGCATCTCGTACTACCGATGGTCCCGCGAGATACACATTTTCTCACGTGACTTGAAGTCGTAACTACTCGGGCATTGCCGTGACAAAAAAAACACATTTTCTCACTCGATAGACCCGATGAGTTCGGATTGGCAAAGTAATCATCCAATTCTCTATAAAGATACCATGCCAGCATGTTCCGTATTTATCTTTTGATACTTACCCATGTTCGGTAGTGCATTGCCCGAGTATTTATTAACCCAATGTATTTTGTTCTCAGACAAATATGGCATCGTCAACCGTACTTGTAGGGCTGATGATATGTTGTAGAGGTCACCGCGCATGCGCAGACACATCTTGTTTACTTCCGTCCATGCAAATCGTCCTTGCGGAAGGATACTGCTGAAATCTTCTTGATAACAGAGAAAGAAATCTACTAGTATGTTAAATTACACTTCGTAACGGACTGTTCGAATCCCACGAGTATCTGGTGACCACTTTGCTTCCCAGACCTCAGAAATAAACCTTGAATATAAGTGTCAGTGGCGTGCGTGGTCCTTTTTTAAAGATACGCACCGTATCTAGGGGTGCAGATTTTTTTTTACCCTATAAACACCGAAGATGCGTTTTAGAGGGAACTTGGCACCAAAATACCTCTTAAATTAATGACAGACAATATGTCTCACAGTGTGAAATGATTAATATCTAATGCAGATTAATATCTAATGCAGCGTTTTTAGCGTTTTTGATTTTCAAAATCAACTATTTGCACGTGCGTAAACCTGTGCGTAACGCACGCCCCTGAGTGTAGGGTTGAACATTTTTTGGTTTTTTTTTTGTGTCTCGACCCAAAACACGGACTCTGGGAGCACTTTCCCTGAGTAATATTGCTAGAAACAATATGGCGGCTTCCTTATTATGTCAGAGATGTTTTCATAGGATAAACCAGATGAGTTCAGTAGTTTCTTACCCTACATTTATCTACATTTTGTACAAATACTGGTCCAATCGGAACAACTCGGGTGTTTCCGTGAGCTGAGAAATATACAGGTGCTTTCATTGAATAAACCCGGTGAGTTCAGATTGGTACCGGTCATGTGTCTAGGAAGCAGAATCGAGAGTGATAACTATAAGTTGTAAGAACTTGACTCACGATCGATGTAAAATAGATTACTTTGAACAAAAGAGTTTCGCTCATTTCTCCATTAGGGTTTTATAACATGTCCGAATTGGAAGCAGAAACATACGAAATAAATAATTTGAACACATAATTATGCAATTGCGAAGAAACCATTGTGACGAAAGGATAAGTTTCTCAAGAGGTGCGGGCTATCATTTTGTCACATTGGTTGTCTAACCCTCACAGTGCTTGATTCAGTCGAACATCCAAAATCTTTCTTTACATTAAGCTGGAACCGACTTCATGCTTGTGCAAACAGGTTTGATCCAGGCCTGTCGCAAAGTAAATTGGCGGCTGGTCTGTGATCTAACCTGTTTGCTACTCTGAATAGCTTTTCTCGTATAAATTAAGCAGATATTTAAGCTTTTTGAAAGCAGACGACACAAAAATCTATTTTTACAAAATTTCCCAGTATTCTAAGGGTAAAAGTCTTCTGCATCAGCAACGTCAAACTTGGGTTCTGTTGTGTAATGAGTTGAAAGGCATAGATTAACCAATTACCAAACGATAATGACGTTTGATCAGTTTGTTGCAGACGACTCTGGAAAACACTGTGGGAAAAGGAGAAATTGCTCGAGACGAGCAATTTCTCCTTTTCACAAAATGTTTTCTGCCCTATCAGAAGAATATTGTTCAATTTCATCACATTTTGAAATGTTGTCTGCAAACTGTTTCAATGTGGGACATCTAAAAAATGTTGCGTTTTGTAAAGGGTTAACACATAAAGATATTTCCCTTGAATATTCTGTTGGACCTTTTCCAACTAATTTTAACCTCCATTGTAGACGGCACTATTCGCAAAAGCCATATTCTTAACCAGAGAGATTAAAGACGCTTATTTACAGAAGAGACGATTTGAAAGTCAAAATAGATTGTGGTTGAAACAATACATGTTTTTGTATTGTTATTTGGTATACAATCAAAAGAAGCTATTGATTCAGAAAGTGTCATTTTATCTAAGAACGTACAGTTTATATGCGGCAGATCCCAAAAGCGATGTAGCGCTTTTGGATAAAAGTACATTTTACTTCACTGTATACACACTTTAAAGTATTCAAAACGATCTAATGTTGCTTCAAATAACTATTCGTCAGAGTGTTACATATTAAAGTGCAACTGTTGTGCAGTCTAAACAAATTATTATTTAACTTTCAAAATTTCCTCAATTCTGTTAACAGGCAACTTTAAAAAGCAAGGAATACAAACTGTTCCAGGAAGTGGTAATTATTAAGTACGATTACCCTAATTCTCTTATAGACTTACCTCGTGAGCAAAGATAATGCTCTAGAAGAGACGTTTTTGCCCGGAAGGATGTTTCAACATACTTGCATCTATTTCCTGAAGAAAACCAAGCACGGAAAATTTCAGTAGTCTCGAAAGTGCTTTGCTGCTATCGTATTGTCCACCAACATTCATCGTCTGCTGCCCTCTATGCATGAATAATTATGACGCGGTATATTCAATACTCGACAGTCTTCCGAACACAGTCGATAAACAATAGAGCTATGCGCATATTATATATATTATATAGTGTTAGCAATTGCCTTTTGCATGGACCTTGTATTAACCAGAACCGTGCTAAACATTGTTATAGCTTTCATCTTATAAAATACTCCAGCAAATATATTGCTTGAGTTTTCATTTTGATAGTGAATACTTTAAATGATACTTTAATATATTGCAACTATATCCTACACCTAGGTTTAGCACGATACTAGTGTGTCTCTTAAATGTTTACTTCTTGTGTTCTGATGGGCCTATGGCCTTATGTTTCAATAAAGTATCTATCTATATCAACAGGTATGCTTAGTAGCATTTATCAAATGATGCACGCGGATGAACCATAACGGACGGCTCCGAGGATATTTTAGATACTCAGTATAGCGTGTAATTCATGCTAATTAGGCAGGTCAACAGACGGTGAATGTTGGTGGACAATATAAGATAAAGTGTTTAGTACTTCAGCCATATGATAACGGTCGAAAACCTAGCTATGCATCTTGCAATGCCATTACCAAATCTGCACAGTACGGTTATCAAACCTATGGCTAAACCCATCACCAAACAATAACGACATTTGACCACTTTGTTGCAGACGACTCTGGAAAACATTGTGGAAAAAGGAGAAATTGCTTGTGACGAGCAATTTCTCCTTTTCCCAAAATGTTTTCTGCCCTATCAGATGATTGTTTTTTAATTTCATCACATTTTGAAATGTCGTCTGCAAACACTTTCAATTTGGGACAGTCAAAATGTTGGTGTTTGGTAAAAGGTTAAATGTTTTCCCAGGTAAATCAGAACAAGTCGTCCAGCATTTTGTTGAAATAGTTTCGAAAGGGCTTTGCCGCTACCGTATGAGCGAAAACGTTTAAGAAACCGGAATCCAAATGCTTTATTACGTCTCTGTGGGTTCAATCATTATACATAGGAGTTATAATAATAATAAAGACTTTATAAACGAGGAAACCTTTTTGACAATTTAAAATAAAAAGCATCCATAAGATCCTCAACAATGAACAAGTGAACGAGATAACTAAAAGACTAAGGACAATTATGGTAGTTTGGCCTGTGTGACGTCACACATTATGATTCTTCATAAGGTAAATAGAAAAAAAATGCCATGATTGCTGTTGTTTCTTTTGAAGCTCTAAATTTCGAACAGTTGCTGAAAGTTTTATGAATTTCTGACATAGGGAAAATTTCCCTTCTTAGTGACCCTAGCCATTTGAACTTTCGCATGTTGCTACCTTTTATTTGTACTTGGCACCGCAGGGACTCGAAGTGAGTGTACTATAAGGGGCTAATGGCTATGTATAAATGGATCCATTAGCTCCTAATAGTACCCTAACTTCGAATCCCTTTGCTTGGCATGATATCGCATATGAACGGAACGGGTGTATAAATGTATATGGTACCTGTGTATTTCACCATGATTTCTTTTGCGTTCAACCACACCATCTCATTTTCCTCCATCTTATCAAGCAATGTGGTGACGATTCCATCGCTCCCCACGTCCGGTAGGAAAGTTCCGGATATACTGTTACACGTGGTGACAGCCTCGTTCCAGGATGTTGCCTTCACCATATACTGGTATGAATCTATGAAGGATGGACCATAGATTTACATTAGACTGTAGTATTGCACAGCTTTAACCTTTTACCAAACGTCAAATGTTCAACTGTCCCAAACTGAAAGAGTTTGCAAAGACATTTCAAAATGTGATGGAATTGAAAAATAATCTTCTGCTAGGGAAGACATTGTGGGAAAAGGAAGAAATTGCTCGTTTGGAGCAATTTCTCCTTTTTCCATAATGTTTTCCAGAGCCGTCTGCAACAAAGTGGTTAATTGTCGTTATTGTTTGGTAATGGGTTAAAGTGTATTTCAGATAAGTTATAAAATATCTTGTCAGAAGAAATTACACTTTGATTGTGAATATAAATATGTTTACTTCCAAAGAGTAAATAAAATAAATATATTTATATTTTCTTTTTCTAACAATCAACATACTTATATTTGTCTCATTTATATTAATTTGTACTTTTTATGCGTAGTAGATAAACGTTTTTATTAGTTTCGTTAAAAGTTTATTATGGTCTTAATAGGGTTCGACTACCATTGTTTCAGGTAAATCTTCAGCACTAGTGCAACAGAGCAGCGGCCTCGGTTTGAATCCCGAAAGAAGCAGGGTCCACTTTACCACATTTCATTAATCCCCATGATGTACATGTACTGGTCATGTATACAGGAAACAGTATCAGGAATGATTATTCCTGGATGTACTTGCTTCATGGCCGATGAAAAATAAATAAGTTAATACACAAATCTAGCGCCAAAAACACCCTAAAAGTCATTGACTGTTCGCAACTATTGAGGCAATGAATCATCTCGAACTAAATACATTTAACATAGAAATTACACTAGTCCGTCCTTGTTTCGAACCATTCTCCTACGCAGTGATCTCCCTTTTCATTTTGTTAAGACACTGAAGCGTAGCTAAGGGAAGTATTCCTGCGCAGAGTTTGGTTTCGAACATGTGACCCTTGTATACCAAGACGGTTCCGCTACTCATTGAGATTTCCTAGGATTTTCGTCACATTGTTTCCATTGTGATGAAAATTTAGCGTGTATAGTATCATACTTACACTGTCCGTTGTTGATTTTTAAACACGGGTCTGTTACGAAATCAACAGCATAGGACTTTTGTATCTATGGTTGTAGAAGATGACTTTGAAAACGCCTTACATATCGCGTAGGTTGGATTTAATTACCAATAAGGGATATGTGTTAAGTGCCACTCACTGACATAATTAAAACCTATCAGCCAATACTCGTCACGAGAAAAGTATGTATCTTAACCCTTTCCCAAACAATAACGACATTAGACCACTTTGTTGTAGACGACTTTAGAAAACATTGTGGGAAAAGGAGAGACGAGCAATTTTTTTCTTTTCCAACAATGTTTTCTGCCCTATCAGAAGATTATTGTCCAATTTCACCACATTTTGAAATGTCGTCTGCAAACTCTTTCAATATGGGACAGTCGAAAATTTGGTGTTTGGTAATGGGTTAAAAGTCTAGATATAACTCGATTGGGAAGATAAAAGTTCGTGTTTGGGTCGATCCTATAACAGAAGTATATAATAACAGTTTAAGAGTTCTATTTGAACATATTCTAAACGTGTTTTTTTCTTGAAATACTAAACTGTTGAATGAGAATATCCAGTGAACGTAGAGTTTGTTCGTATCAAAGTATTTAGAGCCTGTATAAATACAATGAATGAATAAATACGTTTTCAGATTCAAAAGTGTTGCAACGGGGTTAAAAACCATTCGCATACCTCCTGTGCATAATTAGATGCATGTACATCGAAACATTCTGAATTAATCATGCGACAAGTAATTAATTCTCATAAAATATTGAAATAAACTGCAATACAAAAACCGTAGTATTTGAAGGATATTTTATTTGGACCTGCAATGTGTCTCCTGCGTGAACAAGCACCTTTACCCTCTTACTCAATTATTAGTCATATTGACACACCTGCTACAGAGGACAATAACCCTTTATCAAACGACACATTTTCAACTGTCCCAAATTGAAAGAGTTTGCAGACGATATTTCAAGATGTGGTGAAATTGGAAAATAATCTTCTGGTAGGGTAGAAAACATTGTGTTAAAAGGAGAAATTGCTCGTATTTTCTAAAGTCGTCTGCAACAAAGTGGTCAAATGTCCTTATTGTTTGGGAAAGGGTTAAGAAACCACTGTGATATGGGATATTTTGATAAAATTAGGCAACGTACACTTGTCTTTTGATAAAAATATAATTATATATAACTAACTAACTTACCCGAGTCCCCAACTACCAATTTTGTTTCTATAAAATATCCCAGCAATATCATTGATATAATTGTATCCAATTTCATATTGCTATCACTTTAAATCAAATAAGTCATTAAATGTAAGACATTCTATAATAAGTCTACTTAATGCCAAAAATGATATTTTGTCATTTATATAAAGCTATGTCAGTCAAACATCAGTCACACACAATCACTTTCATTTTTTCCGCCAAATGTCACTATCAAGTTCCATAATTTGCCTTGAAAGAATTACTATCAAATATCCAAGCATTCAATAAATGTCTTAACTTCTCTTTGGAAACTGTTAATGAAAAGACACAAAACTTTTATTTGGAAGAACAAAACGCTCTCAGGAAACGCTATCAGGAAATTATATTATGGATGTGAAAGAAAAACGTGAGTCAACCTTTGAACCTTAACTACATCTAAACAATGTTCTTGATTTTACGCGTAAACTGACCCCGTCTAGATCTAAAATCAGTGTGAGAGAAGTTATGACGCTAATACAGACACTGTTTTCTCTTTTAAAACAAAATTGTCAATCCTGTAAGAACAGTTTTCAACGTTCTTTTTAAAGCGATTTTTAAAGCGATTTTTGTCTTCTACCGATGCTCGAATTTTAGTTGAGGAATAACAAATGTGTAATAGGGAAAAAATCATTAGGTTTTTTTTATATAAATTATAGTGCTGTGTATCTGGGTACCGTTTTACTAAACAGTTTACGCTTAAGATTTGCGTAAGTCTAAAACAACAATTCCTCTTATTTCAATATTGGACGAAGCAATATTACAAAGTGACACATCATTGGAATCGTCTCTCCGAGACGCTTCCAATGAAGTGCCACATTGCAACATTGTACTTTCATTGAAGATACTATCCATGTTTATCAATTATGACTTACGCAAACATTTTCCGTAAGTTGTTTAGTAAAACGGGCCCCTGGTGGATATCAATTTCTCAAAATTGACGGTAATAATCTCTGTCGCAGCGCAGAAATGTACAGTTTACCTTTTGCTTCATTCAGGAGGGCGTACATAGTACAGATAGTTGTTAAAACATTCTAAGATTCACAATCATCATCTACTCTCCCGACAAAAACAGAATTAATGGCAATATTTAGACGCAGCTAAACTTGTAAATAACTATTATAATGACCGTTTGCAGTTGCCGCTCCTAGGCTTACGCTGGACGACGCCTTGTTTTTTTTTTTCATTTGAGACTTCCCATCCTAATTATGACATTATATATTCATATATCTATAACTCGTCTCGTAAAGGTGTATTCAAATTTATACATTAATCGCCTACCTTCAAAACTTCTAAAATAGATAGACGCACGCATCTCTTTACCCATATTTCATATATTACTAACCTCGGCATAACCTCTGTTGCAGAAATATTTCAAATTCACAGTGACACGGCCACAATTCGCACATAACAAGAAAAATTCATGCTTTTGACACAATGAATACTACCCAATGTCATTTTGAACGTGTGTTATAATTCTATTTTCGTCGTCTGCTGTTGCTTTAATATTGGATCGATCGACATTTCACATACGGGGGAATCGGTTAAAGAAATCTGCTACAGATGTGTTGTGATTAGTAATAATGGACTTAATGGGTAACCTTTCCAACTTGACAATTAGGATTGACTTTCAGTTTCATCGTCATTGTTTTTTGTATATCACAGGAAGCTAACAATATGATGACGCATCCATTGTTACAACTAAATCCCATCGACTTCCATTTTCTTTCCTTTTTAAGACGAATTGGTTCAAGGGTTAAGGGTATTGTTGTTAAACTGAGGACTTGATCTACTTTCGTTCATGTCAATGACCATTGTCGTATCAGAGTCAAACAGCATATTCATTCATGAGACCGAAGCGACAAAATGTTAATTGATATATGTGCCAATGACTGAGACTTTTGGCCCATAGCCGTCATATGACGTTATCGAGAAAAACGCGATTAAAAATGTCATAATTTTACCAATTGCTCTAATCATTGAACACATATCTACAATTCCTCAAAAATCATATTTGGACAAAAAAATGAATTGGACCTCATTCCAGAGACGTTACAGTGTCTAGAAATGATAATAACGCAATTTCGCCAAGGTACCAACTTTGTGCAATTTTTCTCAGACAGTGCCACATATGGTGAAAAATCATTTGAAAAGAACAACTTATACTTATTGCGTACGATTCAGTCCTTCGGCAAATGATTTTAGAATACATGAATGAATGGTGTTTTAACACTTTACCAAACAATAACGACATTTTACCAGTTTCTTGCAGTCGACTTAATTTTGATGCGGAAAGATACCCAGAGTAGCAAACAGGTTAGATCACAGGCCAAAAGCCACTTTATTTACCAGCACTATAAGGGTTAAAATGTACATATCCAAGGGTAAATTGCCTCATATGATGTCAAAGTATCAATGTGTACTATCAAAGGCCTATAAGAACTTAAGTGTTATAAACTTATTTACAGAACAAAAATAACTTTGAAACTGCACGAGAAAGCGTTTTGCTGCCGATCCAGTGCGCTATTGCCATATAAAAAACACAGATAACAATACGATGGGTTATATAAGGACAAAATACTCACCGTGTTTTATTCAATTTAATTCAAAAGAACAGCAATTACAAGAATAATGACTTTTTTGCATTTGACTCATATATATACATTTGTAAATGTTTATTTTCTAAAACTAAAACTCTTGGACCAACTAAAGCCTTACCCTAAAGGAGAAATCTGTCCAAAACAAATAAAACCATGTCTGTATAGGTCATGAGAACCCCAACAAATCGAGGTTCAGTGCAATACTATAGTAAAAGCTTCATGTTTATGAAGCACTTACCATAGTCTTGCACTGAACCCAAACAAATAACTAGGTAACTATGCCATTTGTTATATTTCTATAAACCTTACGAAACATCGCCTGTCCATAAGCTTCATGAAAATAATTGCTGTAGCAGAAAACTTTTTTAAAAACCCCGAAAAACAATAACTTCAATTCATAAATGGTGAAGAGTTAAAAGTAGCATTGCTTCAATGTTAACCCTTTCGCCGCCATAGTAGACTTTTGTCGACAGCTTGGTTGACCGCCGTGGGGGACTTAAGTCTACATATGGTGGTACAACTGTTAAAGGTAGAATACCACAACATTTTCAGAGTACAAGTTACTTTTTTCCTAGAAAGCACTAAATACATTTGGCGCTCAGACAAACCTTTTGCTATTTATTTGGCAGTGAAAGAGTTAAAACAGTTCATTGTCATGCATCTAAAATATGAACTACAGAGGTATTTCTCATTAGTACCAAATCTACCACCTTTTTATCTAAACCCTTTACCAAACGTTAAATATGATATCCAACTGTCCCAAATTGAAAGAGTTTGCAGATGACATTTCAAAATGTGATAAAATTGATAAACAATCTGCTGATAGGGCAGAAAACATTGTGGGAATTCCCACATTGTTTTCAAGAGTCTCTGCAACAAACGGGTCAAATGCCAATATTGTTTGGAAGTGGTTTAATAAAGGAGCTGCCTTTACAAACAATGAATAAAATACTTGCTGATCAGACTGAGAGACTCTGTATTAGGAAGAGGGTCGTCTATAAAGATTTTGCAGATGTACAACTTTCTTCTTGTATACAGCCGTGAACTGTGTGCTTTAGTAAGGTATAAGTTTGTTGCTTAACCCTTTACTAAACACCAAATGTTTGACTGTCCCGAATTGAAAGGGTTTGCAGACAAACTTTCAAAATTTGATGTAATTGGAAAATAATCTTCTGATAGGATAGAAAACATTGTGGGAAATGGAGAAATTGCTTGTCAGGAGCAATTTCTTCCTTTCCCACAATGTTTTCCAGAGTCATCTGCAACAAAGTGTTAGAATGTTGTTATTGTTTGGTAATTGGTAAATGAAGTTTACAATAGTATTCCTTATAAAGGCATTGGTAATATCAGCCTTAAATTGATGCCTGATTCAGATATTTTCCCAATACAAGACACTGCTGTCTATAAAATACATCATACACTATTTCATACCCAGGCAATACTACCCAAGTAATATTAACATGAACATGATGTATCAATTACAGTGATGTCTCGTTAATCCGAACATGTCCATTCCCAACAAAATGTCCGGTTAACCGAATAATCCGGATTAATGAAGCAGAGCATGTTCTAATACACATTAAGACATAAACGGTCTGTATGCACGTGTATACTTACAACCCTTTAGCAAACGCCAAATTGTCGACCGTCCCAAATTGAAAGAGTTTACAGACGACATATCAAAATGTGATGAAATTCAAAGATAATCTTCTGATATGGCAGAAAACATTGTGGGAAAAGAGAAATTGCTTGTCACGAGCAATTCCTCCTTTACCCACAATGTTTTCAAAAGTCGTCTGCAACAAACTGGTCAAATAATTCCATTCCCTTACAATTTTGTTCGGATTGCGAGACATCCGGATAATAGGGGTCCGGATAAACGAGGCTTCACTGTATATACTTTCAGTCGCAAACACAAGTATCACTCACATGACATTGTTCATTTTTTCATGTTGCTCTATATTTCACGTATTTTCTATAACATCACCAGGCATAGGTATGATTGACTCAACACTGCTGTCTATCTCTATCTGCTGCACCTCTTCAATGACATGTTCTTCTCCTTGAATGTCGAGTTGCTCTGTACTGTCTCCGTGAATAACAACTTGTATCATCCTGCCCGAGTTTAAAGTAACGTTTTGGACTGTGCCCTCGTTTGGCATAGTTGTTGTTGTGACAAACTGAATCTCGTTGGCAATGTCCTGTAATGCCTGTACTGCTACACGTGTTTGCTCCAGATTGTCTAGGTCTGAGGACTCAGCTTTTTGGTTCCCAGCTATAAAAAGGTATAAAGTCAAAATGATTATTGCAATGAATCAGACCATATGTTCTACTTTGTACACCTCCTGTACACAACTTAACCCTTTCCCAAACAATAATGACATTTGACAATGTTGTTGCAGAGGACTTTAGAAAACATTGAGGGAAAAGGAGAAATTGCTAGTGACGAGCAATTTCTCCTTTTCCCACAATGTTTTCTGGCCTATCAGAAGATTATTTTTCAATTTCATCACATTTTGAAATGTCGTCTGCAAACTCTTTCAATTTGGGACAGTTGAAAATTTGTTGTTTAGGATAGGGTTAAATGTTAAAGTGAACAATTGTAATTGATACTACCCTAAGTTCTACTTTGTACACCTCCTATACACAAATCAAATATCAAATCAAAAGATTGTGATCGTAACTGCAAGGGTAACAAAATCAATTGTCCATCTTTAACACCTTGCCCAAAAGCCTTAACACTGTTAACAGACAAGTGAGTTTTAACTGAAACTTTACTATATAACCATTTTAAAGGTAAGTGTACAAAAAAGTTTGGCATTTAGGGAGAAGTAAATCAAAATCAGATATCACCATCCCTGAATATTTCAAGTCTGTCTCTTGTAGAGGTGACACAAATGTTTCGCAGCAACACACAATTTGAAAACATTGCACAAGATGTCAAGAAAGGAGTAGTTAGTTGCTCAGGGTCAGCAGATTGTTATTTTGTAAGTTACTACATTGCCAAGGGGCGATACATTTAATTGAACTAAAACTGTATTTGACATTCAATCCATTAAGACATATAAAAAGAAAAGTGAATACAAGTAAGTTTTTTTCTTTTCAGTGAAAATATTTTCTTGAGGAATTTTCTACAACTTACATTACTGCTCAGATATGTTAAATTGTCAGATCCCTTACTAATGCTTTCCATGAAAAACTTCAACTTTAAGACTGTGGACATGTAGCTTGGTTCTAAAAACTCAAATAAGTCATATCCTACATGAGAAAAAAAAATCTATACAAATTATTTAAAAACTGAGTGTCACTGGCATCATTTCAATAGGGAATGAGGAATAGGATTTAGCCTTGACCTTGCAGTATGGAAAGTTACGAAAAGAAAAATTCTCTTACCCGAAGGATTGATGGCATACGTATGTGTTTCTTCGATTTCTGAAATAGATTTAGAAAAAAAAAGTTAACATAAAGTACAGAGAGATCACAAAAATATCATTATCTGTCATGCAAGCTTATATATTTAAAACATTTTCATTCTTTTTTTTTTAAATTTGCTTACTGGAGCTCTTACTTAACACTTGATGTAATCATAATATTGGCAAGTGCTTTTGCTTATGAAATTTAAACATTATATGAGGCTGAACTGATAAAACTTGTTAAAAAACAAACTGAGACAGGTGATTTTGCTCATGGCAGTTTTTCTGATATTTGTAAACCTCTGAAATAAATTATACAGTTTTGGAACAACTCCTTCACATTTTCAATTTAATTCTTTATCTAAATGTAATGTTGTCGAAAATAAAACACAACAATAAAACTACCTTTAAAAAATTGTCAATATCTTTTTTGGCATTGTACCAAAGCATGTACCGAGTCATAACGTGGTGCCTGACTCCTTATCAATGGAGAAAGAGTGTCTTACTGCAAAGTCTGCCATAGAAGTTAGGACAAGCTGGTTAAGACCATTGGCAATCCATAAAGCAGCCAGGAGAGTATTATGTCTTGTGAAAATCAAAATGTGTCTTTACAGAGGAATTGAAAGTTCACAGAGAAGGAAGTTTGGGAAACACTAGACAATTGGAAGCCCCAAACAAGAAATCAATTCACCTGAAATATGTTTGGCGTTATATATAATTCCTATCTCTAATCAAGGCATAGATTTCAGTGTTCAATCTACCTGAAATGTGTTTGTTTGTAGTGTATTTAACTCTGTATCAACAATTTTTCAGTCATGTAACGGCTTTCCTGGATCAATCAGTACTAGGCTTGGGCTCTGAAGTGACTTGCCAAAGGTCATTCCAACAAATTGTGTTTGGCCTAATCCTCCATATCTCTGGCAAAGAGTATATTGCAGTGTTTGGAGCTAAGGAATTGAATCCTTATGAATTTTGTTTTTAGCAGAACTACAACCACTAGATAACAGAGGCCAAAAACAAAGACATTCAATTTACCTGGAACATGTTTGGCCTCATATTTCAGGTCTCCACTTGATGAGTATGTTGCAGTGTTTGGTACGGAGGTGCTGGCCACAGATGTCCCCTCCACAATGTAGTAGGATGAAGGGACTGATCCTTGGGGCTGTACTTCATCCGGCACTTCCTCCTCCTCTACATCATCCTCATACTCTTCATACTCCTCTGTTGGAGGAGAAAATCTTACAAATTAGTAACTTACGCATACAATATTTCATTAACTCATTGTTTAATCCTATTCTGTAGGTACTCATTAGAACCATCTCAATGCGGTGATTGCAATAAGCTCCCACAATATAGAGACAATATATTATACAGTCAAGAGAAAAAATGAACAAGTTGGCAAGAGTTATAGGCAGGAATCAGGACAATGCCAGTTCTGTCAGTTTTGGACCAATTTCGGTTGTACTGGACCAATTACAAGTTAAGATGTGATTAAAAAATTGGTCTGGATAATAGACGGATATGACACTCTACACACCTAACAATACATCCAGGATTGAAGAGGTAAAAAGGGTTTTGAACTGATTTTCGGACTGATTGGATTTCGGAGATTTCCTAATCCCTGGTTATAGGCATATGACCTGGTGCTTTGTGAGAATTAATTATGATTACCGGTACTCCCAATACATGTAAGAAAGGGTTCATAATTATCTTATCCTAATTACTTACATTACAGTTCTCTATTAAGATGGCATATTTCTAAAGAGTGCTGCAGATAATTTAAAAGAAAAGTGTAAAAAAAAATTGACATTTTGATGGAC
This sequence comes from Cerastoderma edule, assembly GCA_947846245.1. Classification (NCBI taxonomy): domain Eukaryota; kingdom Metazoa; phylum Mollusca; class Bivalvia; order Cardiida; family Cardiidae; genus Cerastoderma; species Cerastoderma edule. The sequence continues at coordinate 37,528,512 of OX401409.1, forward strand.
CGAATACAAAATTTGGAAATGTGTTTTTTTACATCTGCAGAACAAGATTAGCAAAACCATGCTATCCCTTTAATCTCAATGATTTCTTATGCATTTCAGTCTCTTCAAAAACTGCCTTTTATTTCTTTGAAAATCAAACAAGCCTAAAATGATAACTGTATCACTTTCCAGCCATTGAAGTGTAAACAAGACTATATTACATGATTGCAGCTAAAAAAATGTTTTTAAATATCATTTAACAATTTAAATATTCCAATCTCATCATAGTTTCAATTAGAATATCACAGTTATTTAGATTTTGTCCAAAAAAAAAGGGAGGAGAAAAACACCTTCATGCAGAAATTAACAGTTCTGTGTCTCCACAACAGTTGTTTAGTTCTTAAAAGTGGACAAGTATACAAAATATACCTTCAGTTTCCGTACCATCTGAATCAACATGATGCTTTACAACTCCATTACTTTCAAGCATTTTCTGAATTTTTTTGTCACGCAGAAACTCGCATGTTGAGTCGGCATCTGTTACAGTACGGTCTTCTTGCCGTACAATCTTCCTTTTACCTGACTTCATAAGCTTGATAGCACTGTCATCCTTCACTAGAACCTATAGTACGAACAGAGAACTACCATTGTAAGTATTTAGACATACTGATATAAACAGTGCTCTAGATTACAATTGTATAAGTTCTTTCATATACAATATTGCCCACAACCACTCAACAAATCCTATTTTGTGCGAACTCATCACAATCATCTTACCAAGACGATTCTAATGAGTACCCACAATATAAGGTCTTGAGAATCTAAACAATAAAAATTCAATGGGGGCATTATTTTACACCTCTTCTCTGGGTCTGTGATAAACTACATGTGAACAATACTCATTTTAACTAATTCTCTTTTACTCATTTTCAAACACTGATTTAAAGCGATTCACTTTATTAGAAAATACCCCTGGTCACATTAGCATTCTGCTTCTTCTATAAATAAACAGTACTTGTGCAAAATATTGGTTTATGGAAGGTCAAAAGGTTGATATTCTTTTCCCTTTAATTTTCAGTCAGAATTATTACTTATTTTGAAACTTGGAACTACATGTTTCATTTTCCCAAATAAAATAAACCAGCTGGTAAAAGAATTATGAGAGAAATTTCATTGCTGATTTTATAAAATGTATCATATCTAGCTTTGCTTGAATTATTTCAAATTGACTTTGTAATAGATATTCTTGAAACGTTTAGAACTCTTTAAAAAACTTGGCCTATACCATCCATAAATCACATGTTAAGCTTTAAGAATTTAGATACCAAACTTATTAATGGTGTCTAAAAATGAAACAAACAAATTGAGAAGGAAAATGGTGTTTAAAGTCTATAAATGAAGTACCTCTTAACTCTTTTTTTAATAAGAACTGTTATTAAACTACATTATTCCATATATTTACCTGGACCCCTTTGTCCCTCATACCAGGTGGCCGTTTCTGAATGGATTGGAGCTTATATTTCTTCTGAAATCTCTCCACCCTCAATTCGTCACACACTGCTATCGATGGCTTGTACGGAAATATACCACAATCCTCAAACATTTCAATCAGGTTCTTCATAGACAGGGCCTGTGGGTAGGCAGCAGAGACTACACGACAAATCGCTGACTTGGAAATAGAGTCCACTTTGTACATTTCTCTGAACACGCGAATTTCACGCAAAAAGTGGTCCTTGAACTGATGAAAGCAGCCTTTCTCTAGTGGGTATGTCAGATTGGAGGAATTTGGAGGCAGGACAAACAATATGATGTTATGGTTCTTGGCCCAGGCAATTGTATCTGGGTTAACTTTTGACTTGGTGCCATCATACAAAACTAAGACAGGTGGGAACCGTTTTTGTCCTAAGAGGGCGTACTCAATGAAGTGTTTTTCGAGGTAGTACCTGATGGTGCTGTAATCTGTGAGGCCATTCTCAGTCACCGTGCCCTGGGTCCCAGGCTGTTTACCATTCAGTAGCTCTGTAGACAAACTCCTGCCAGGATATATCAGGAACGGGGGGAGTGCCTGGCCTATTGCATTTCCACAGCCAATCAAACTGACAACAGTCGACTCTGTTCTTGAGGAGACCTGGTGCCTCAGGGCAGTGATTTCCTTCGCCTTTGGGTTACCCGACTCATACTGAATGGCCACCTCATCAATACAGAATATTCTGTGTGGTTTGTCTAGAACCTCATACTTCATCATGATCAGGTGTAACTCGGTGTAATAGTTGGACAAACAGATATCAACATCATCCGCCATAGTGGAGATTTGAATTGACTCGCCCTCTTCTTCAAACTCAAATGTTTCTAGTGTTTTGGAGGCCTTCTCCCTCTTCTTCTTCTGGTCACAGGTACGGAAGTTACCAAATACTTTCTCATTCAGTACTGGCCAGCGTGTTCTAAAGCTTTTATGCCATCGTGGAGACAAGAGGCTGCCTTCAGGAAGCTTTCCTTTTTCAACAGCGAGCTCTGATGCCAGGTTCCTTAATTCACCTATAGTAAACATATACCCAAGGGCAGACATCTGAAGTAGATAGTCAACCAGCTTCTTTTCGTCTTCGTAGGAAAGGAGAGGTGCTGGACCTTTTCTTTGAAACATAATGTTTGATTTACCAACAACCTGGAAAAAAAAACAGACAAATGTTGAGAATTTGTGACTTTGACATGAAAAAATGGCTGATTCTTACATCTTATGGACTCATGCAGCAAAAGTTTTAAGACAAATGAGACAAACCATGAAATTGCTTTAAAAAGTAATTTAATGGTTTCCTCACAATACAAGGTGCATTTTATCCTATGTTTTATTTAAGAGTATAGTTATTCTCTCTTTTTATGTGATACATGTATAAAAATTTGGAAACATTTCGGATAACGCTAGAGCATTTATCAAGATTTATATTTAGTCCATCTTTTCCAGCCCAAATCAAGGAATCATGGTTGATAACATTTTGTCACACCAACATTTAATTCAAAAGGGGTTAATGACCAATTAATTATTTAAACAGGGCAAATTGAAGAGTGTCATAACTATTAACCTTATCATGTACAGTTGATTTTGGAATGCCATATAACTCAGCTGCCTTGTATGTAGACATCCCATCTTCCTTGACTGCTTTCACCGCAGCAATCAAATCTTCCTGGGTATACATCTGATAAGGGTGCTTTGCCTTCTTCTTGACCTGATTCAGATCTTCATCCAGCTTATGTACCTTCTCCAGTTTCACTTTAATAGAACCCTTTTTCCCAGCCTTTGTACTTTTCATCTTGATTTTTAGAGGCTGAGATGACTTCATCTTGCTAGACTGAAATATACAAGGAATTTAACGGTACTGTTGAGTATCATGCCTAAGTGGTTATATTATAATTGTCTTGTTTAAATAGGCTCTGTCAGACTGGACTGGGTGTGGCTTTACTACACAAAGTAGGCCTACAAGACACACAGAAATGTCAAATAGGTCAAAATATCATCATGACATTTCTTACCTTAAACATTGATACATTGTGATAAATTATAAAAAATGCTTGCTCATTAAAAACAAATTATCGTTCCAAATATTCTACAAACAGTTAAATTGATTAATGGGTAAAAAAGGACAAAAAAAGGACAGAAAGTACATACAAAAGTATTGATGTATGCGAAACTATTGATGTCAAGTTATTGAAATCTAAGCAGCAAGAAGAAGTCTTTTTTCTAATATCAAAGGGTTATTTCCGAAATTATCATTCATTTATTATACTGCCTCTACATCCAACAGGTTGAATACTGATGTCTCTTGTTATCTGGCAGTCTGATCATTAAATTGGTCAAAGACATGTACTTTGGAGCCAAACTAACCTTTTGCTTTTTCTTTGGTCTCCCCATTATGAATCTGTATAAAGCTGCAAAAAATATAATGAAATTCATTTAGGAATACTAATTATTTTAGGCTTTTTCATTTTTCTTTCAAATAACGCCGAATATTTCATCAGCAAGGAGTAATCTTTGTTTGCACTTCCTTTTTTGCACACAAATATCTGTAAATCATTTAAAAATTTAAACCATGGAAATTGATAAGACTTTATGGACCAATGGAAAGCCTACAAAAAGATGGAATGAAAATGATTTGCGTCTAAATTTCCAAGTTTCAGGCAAGATTTTCGATCCGTTTTTATTTCATTGGCTTCTTCAAATTTTAAATATTGGCCTCTTACCCCCAAACATTTTCATATTAACCCTGGTCCTGAATACCGAATTCAATACCAGTAAGCTTGTTTCTTTTCTGAGCCAGTGAATATTTAAAACACAAATTTCCTTTTTTTTTCTTCAGCTGTTCATGACGAATGGTATAAATTGTGGTAAACGTACTACCTGGTCTAGCACGCGGAATAACCTTGCAAAATGGCGTATCCGAATTCTTTGTCCGGAAAATAGGTCAACTAGTACCGACTGAGAGGAGTCAATTTTAACGGTAAGCGACTGCTTTGTTCCTATAAGCATTAATCACGTTTACGAAAAAATAAGGAAGAAATACCTTATCAGAAAACTAAATACCTGTGTTTGAAAGCTGTAGACGAACGGGGGATTTTTAATGAAATATTGCCACTACGCTAGCGTTCTACAATGTGGATGAAATAAGTACGTCCTAGACGCTCATTGAAATGTGCTTGGAACAACTTAAATCTTGAGTTTGAAAATGCTTCAGTTGACACTGATTAAAATAATCGAACCGAATCGGACCAGACTAAGCCAGTATATTCACAACATTTTGGAAATTTTTATTTAAGTTCATATTTAAATCCAATGAAATTATCAATGAAATATTATACGCTTCATAAATATTTTTTGTTTGTTCTATTTTAACAAAAAATACACATTTTGAACAGAGTTCGGTTTAATGCTGTACCGTCCTACTACGATCCGGTTTCTTGTTAACTCGCTAAAGTGACGGACACCAACTTGGGATAAAGTTCACGAACGAGAATGTCAGGCTTGCGAATTTTAGTCGGCTGTAAGCGTGTGATAGATTACGCTGTTAAGGTAACTTAACATGTTTTGTCACCAACATGTGTTTTCTTTAGTTTAAGCATTGCGTTGGATAACGTGTAATTTTGCATGGATTGTTATTTACCATTGAAATCTAATTGATTCGAACCCAAAACTATTCACCCTTAGTTTGTAAAAACATGGAATACGTAAGAGTTTTGTATGCAGACCTAGTTCTTCATTTGTGCCTTCTTAAGTTGAAATGTATGACATATTTGTTTGTTTTATCCTAGTGTGTGGTATTTCCACCTTTAGTTTGTACAACCCTATTTCACAATTGAGATGAAGGTTTACAGTTAAAAAGTCCCATGTTCCCATTGTTATAAAACATCCCAGTTTTTTGTCAAAACATCCCAGTATTTTTGCTAGCAAAAATGAGACAGTGGCAGAGCGTCACACTACTGTACTGAGGGTCAAGGTGAAAATTACCGGGACTAGCCCACAAACCGGCGCGTTTACTTGGTGTTTTGTCCAGGAAGCAGTCATCGAGAGCGACTCAATGTACTTTATTAATCCTCCTTCACAATCAAATTCGATGTGAAACAACTCAAACATTGCATGATTTCAAAAATAGAACATGTGACTTAGTGGAAATAGTAGTGGAAAGCAAATTAAGAACCAAGGTTGCACATATTAATGTCTTTATATCTCCCTATACAAACCATTTACTGATTTAGTCAAAGCAATGAAGAGGTTATGGTGTATTACTCTGTTGAAGAATGCTTCCTGTTGTAATTCATGTCATGTTGAATATGCAAGCAAGTGATTTATATTTCATTAAATTAAGCCACACTCTTTAGGTTGATCCTTTAATTTGAATGTAACTTACGGAGGCTCAGTCTGCGCTTTGTCTAAAACTATCCACTTATAAATAGCTTTTTGATTGTAATTAAGATCAATAGAAGATATACATGTTATAGGGATGTATACATTTCTACTCATTAAGCATGCATCAAGTATCTTGCTTTATCAATATGTTGACCACATGTAAGTTTTGCATAATTACATTAAAATGTACCAGCAAAAAAGCAGATTCTTACGGAAAATCTTTTAGTGTCAAATCTTTTACTCAGACAGGGTGGCCAAAATCTAATTTTGATTCAATTGTCTGTAAATGCCAAATCTCTGGCTGCAGTTGTCCATAAAATGATCATATAGAAAATTTCAGTAAAAATCCACTTGTCCATTAACACTTGTCCATTAACACTTTTGGACAAGCTGGGCAATACAGACAATTGATTTTGCCCCCCCCCCTGTAAAATCTGATATATATTTTACTTTCAGATTCGAGTGAAGCCAGACAAGACTGGGGTTATCACAGATGGAGTCAAGCATAGCATGAACCCATTTGATGAGATAGCTGTGGAAGAAGCTGTCCGTTTAAAGGAGAAGAAACTTGCCTCAGAAATCATTGTGGCCTCATGTGGTCCTCAGCAATGTCAGGTAGATTCTTCATTCTGTATATGAACCTATGTATAAAGTTGGGTTTCCAGACTTCAGGGAGTCTTCTTGGTCCACCACTTCGATCTACTTTGGAATCAGAGCAATGAGGTCATAAGATAGCCCTATGGTTATGCAAAAAAAGTGGGGTCATGCAAGACCCAGTGAAAAAGGTGGCAGTCTTAAAACCAGGGAGTCCTGGGTTCAAGCCCTACCAGTTTTGTTAGAATTTCCTTTTGCAAGACACTTTGGAGCCCTAGCTTAGTTATCAAGGAAAGCCGTTAAAAAAAATTAGAACTTTTTTTACACAGTCTTAAAACCCATGTAAATAAACAAAGATCACAAAGGCTTCTTGCACATTCTTATATCTTTTGACAACATCTTGAGGGTTCAATGGAAGACTAAAAAAAATCTATGTAGTTGCTATCATCTTGCACAGAGCACTGCGTTATACACATTTCTTAATTGCCACTTCAAGGGTTCAATGCAAGACTATAGCAAGTGTTTCACAAATCTGAAGCACTTGCTATGGTCTTGCACTGAACCATTGACTTGCAGATAATAGATAATTCACATTAATAATACCTAGTTACCTCCCATTCCAGGAAACATTAAGGACAGCCCTGGCAATGGGAGCTGATAAAGCCGTCCATGTTTTGGTGGACCCAAAGGAATATGAGTCGATGCAGCCTCTCCATGTGTCAAAACTTTTATCTAAACTTGCTCTGGATGAGAAGGTGGATATTGTGATGCTTGGTAAACAGGTATGTGTGGACTGTGGAACCTCATAAACCCTTTATAAATCATATTTGTAGTATACACACAGGCAACACAGCATTACTGAAATACTGTTGATTGGATGACAATACTTAAACTTAATCTTTTGTGTTTTTAGGTTATTGCAACCATAGTCACAAAAAAGCAAAGTCTTATCTGATTTGATCCTCTTTTGCAAGAAGACTTTATCTTCTAACCAAGTGCCAGTGGTATTGTACCTTGTTTACTTGATCCTTTTTTATGATATAATAGATATAATAATGGAGGATGTTATAATTGGTTGATTTATTAAAAGTCGGTCAGCCGATAACATTGATAAAGGTTGAAAATAACATTCCCCAATCAAAATATGTCACAAAAGTTATTGAGTCAAACAGATCAATGTTTTGTCATGAAGAGTTTCTTCCTTTGTTTCAATTATTTCCATAAATCTAAGCTCCAACAAATCTTCCCAAACAAATTTGAAATAAAAGTTTGTAAGACTTGTTTGATTAAATGTTTATGTCGCCTTTAACGGTATTCTTCATGAGTACACTCTTAATCTTATATATTGCTGTTAACTCAAGAAAATGTGAAGAAAGAAGAAATTCCCGAAAGTGAGCATGTTCTTCTTTCATCTCCATTGTCTCCACTACTGCCAAGTATATACTATTTATTCAATTTTAATTATTTTTATCTGCTGTTGCTTTCAATTTTGAGTGATCACATAATTCAATGTTTGAGCGCGACAGTGGTGCAGTGGTAGAGCGTCGGCCTCTTGTATCGAGGGTCTTCGAATCCCCGTTAGGCGAGGTGAGAATTGCCAGGCTAACCCACAACTCGGCGTGAGTACTGGTGCAGTATCCAGGAAACTGTCATCGAGAGTGAATTACAGTGGACCCTCGTTTATCCGAACACTTTCGTTCCCAGGAGAAATGTTCGTATTAACGAATTTTCCGGAATAAAGAATATGCGAGTTAAAGCGAAATGTTTACTTTTACACAGTGTCGGTGTATCATGATAATTTTTATGAAGTAAGAAATACACAATCATAATTTTTTTTGAAGGGAAATATAAAGTGTGTTAAGGAAGTGTTTATTTGTATCTTCTATTTCAATATCGAGAAATGAGATAGGGAGGGATTGTCGAGAGTTTATTGATAGGGAAAAGGAGCATATATCGATTGAGTAATAATTGAAAATGATTGCCAGACATTGTCTCCCGATCGCTGTCTAAGCAGCCAATCAGCCAATCAACACCTTTTACAAACTCAACTATCGACATGCGACCGTAATTACAATTATGTAAGACCAATCAACTGACAGAATGGTCGATTAACAAACAATCAACACCTTCCAGTACACTACACTAGGTGATATGTTATGGTCAAGCATACATGCCAGTTTGCAAAACATGTGAATGCCGTTTACAACAGAAGACCCAACCCTTCAACTGTAACCGCAAAATAAACGATTTTACTGGTTTCCCGACTAGCCATACGCATATACTATGAAAAGTGACTGTTGGTTCCTGATTTTTTTTGTCCGGTTCCGGAACGCGGATTTTCCGCATTAAACAGTTAAATTGATCAAGGTAAGGACCGTTCCCTCAAAATTCTGTTCAGATGGTGAATATTCCGGATAAACGACGTTCGGATTATCGCGGGTTGACTGTAAATAAGCTTCAAGCTTCTGTCACAATCGATTTAAAATAAATAAGTTTAAACTGATATGAGGGAATGGGTTTTAACCCATTTATCTTACATTCCAGGCTATTGATGATGACTGTAACCAAACAGGCCAGATGGTGGCAGCCATTTTAGATTGGCCTCAAGTAAGTTGATATTTTCATCTTAAAGCAAAAACCATTCCTGATGTTTGTAAAATTCAACCACATGTCAAATGTTTAAAGTTCTCCTCGTTTGATTTTTTCAGCGATAGAAACTTATGGAGGGGTTTCTCTGGAAGTCATACAGAGGTTATTCAATCCAATGCGATAACGTAACAAATATTTAATCTGTAGAACAATTAAACATAGTTGTTATATGACTTCATCTCAATCTTTATGATGTGATTAATTGAACATGCAGCCATTGCTTTCACTAACAATCTTAACTCAAAAATATCAAAGTTAACTATTTGAAAATTACAGAGATTATATTTTGTGTAAGAGAGATAACTTTCTAATTAAGAATTGATATTTTTAAGAAACACTGCTCGAGGGTTCAATGCAAGACTATAGTAAGTGCTTCATAAGCATTGCATTGAACCCTCTTGCTGTTATAAGAAGAGGTTTTAACAATTTTCATATATATATATATATTTCTTCCATTAGGCCACATTTGCATCCAAAGTAGAGAAAAATAATGGAGGTCTCGACGTTGTCCGAGAAATAGATGGCGGATTGGAAACAATTAAAGTAAAACTACCGGCAGTAATTACAACAGATCTTAGACTTAATCAACCAAGATATTA